>JAAAKG020214055.1:0-22280 GCA_010014905.2 Druon quercuslanigerum | reverse complement strand
ATATTTCACTTTAGAACTTCCTTATTCTAGAGAGAATCGCGCCTTCGGAAGCATGATATTTTCTGCGATAAGACGAATTGTTGTTGCGAATTTGGGCGCTGACGTGAAACAAACGGTGTTAATAAGAGGAGCTAGCTTTCCAGCGCAAGTTTAAAACGACGTCGCAAATATTCCGAGTTTAACACTACTGCCACCGCTGTACCAAGCTTGGTAATATAATGTGGTTAAACTAACGGAATATTGCGCAAGTTACTTCCGAGTTATTCTGGAGAAATCTGAATAGGCTCGACTGAAATATTTGATCTTTGTTGACTGTAGGATCAAATAGTTGGCTCATATTTTTTTATGAGGGAGACTTCATAATTTTAAGTTTAGCCATGAAATTCACCAGTAAAAAATTATTATTAAAAATATGTTAAAATGTCCAGAAAAGCGATTTTATACTGTACTCGACTTATTTAAATACACAATAAAAAATATTATAATTGATGAAGATTTGCAAATACGTAGTAAACATATTTTTTAATCGAGCATAAGGTTTAAATAATCTCAAATAGAAAATAACTATTATTTTAGAATTTTTCTGGTACCTTCTTCTTATTATATTTTTGAGAATTTAGGAATTTCTGATCAGAAAAATTGTTCGACTGATATTTTATGTTTTAGATCAGATTTTTATGTTTTCTGATAGTCGTACATACACTTTTTTAACATTTTATTACATCCTATGGCGTTCACTTGATTATTATCTTTGTAGTTTATGACAAACAGGTTTTTATTTTCAACATTCAAAGTTTTTTTCCAATTGGCCACACGCAAAAACCCGTAAAACTTTTATAAATCAAATATAGAAGAATAGAGGACGAAAAAGTGTAGAAGCCTCGTAAAGGGTTACACAAAATCATAAATAAACACAAAAAATAATTTAGAATTTTGAACTTAAAAAGTAGTATAAAGAATTCCATACCACATAACATGAAAATCAATGTGAAGTCTGATACTTGCTTTGGTTGATTTTTTAAACAATTTGAGTATATATATTTGCAAATGTTTAAAGTAAATCAACTTGAAAATGATGTTTTTTGGTAAAATTAAAAATGGCATCATAAAAATTGTTTGACAAAAACCAGGGAATTTAAAAAAGAATAATGGAAAATAAATTGTTTGAATTTCGTGCTTTATATATAAAAAATTGTATTCCTCGTCTAGAATAAAAATTGCGTGATCATTGTCATGTGAAAAATATTTACAATGCAATTACTAAATTTATAGGATGGCCTTTGCCTATTTCTTTTGAGAATATAAAATGAGTAAAAACAGAACAAACTAAATAACTGATTTAAAATTTATTTTGTAAAAATTACGTACGATATAGTCAATTTAACGTTTCTTTTTAGTTCAGCAGATCAAATATATTCAAATGGATACAAATTAAAAAAATTCTATAGTTTATTTTTAATTAAATAAATATTTTAAAGATTTAATTTCTTTTTTTTTAATCAGAAAGTAAATTCGAGCTGTTACTTAACTTTACGGAAATGTGAAAACACAAAAAAAAGATATAAGAACTTTAAGAAAATAAAAAACATGGACTTTAAGTCCCTTCTATAAATTAAACTATACCCTATTCTTTTACAAAGCCATGCATTAGGTCTAACTAATTAGCTTAACCGCTTCCGGCATACATTTTTCAGGGAAACGAGTTTTCATGAAAATTGGTACAAAGGGGTTTTTGGGGTTGCTGATTACGAATCTGAACTCAGATTTTGAAAATTCAAAATGGTGGATCCAATATGGCGACTTGAATTTGGGATATTTTTTGAGAATTGGTATACAGGGGTTTTTTGGGGTCGCTAATCACAAATCCGAACTCAGATTTTGAAAACTAAAAAAGGCTTATCCAATATGGCGGCCAAACTTTGGATTTTTTTTGAATTGGTGTAGAAAAACAAGTGAAGTTCGAACTAAATGGTTATGTAGCACATGTAATGTACCGTTATGTTTATAATCAAACAAAAATTGCTTCTCGAAGTATCATTCATAAAAGATACACACAAATCGAAAAATAATTACAAATTAGCAATGTAAACATATTTAAAAAAAATTATAAAACATAAAAAATAAAAAAATAAATAAAAAATTGGTTATTTGAGGTTAAAGGTCGCCATATTAGTACCTATTTTCTGGATCCGTCATTTTGGATTTTCAAAGTCTGATTTCATATTCGTGATCAGCGACCACGAAAACCTCTGTATACCAATTTTCAGATAAAATCCAAAAATATTCCCAATATCGGCAGCCATATTGGATCCGCTTTTTTAAATTTTTAAAATCTGAGTCCAGATTCGTAGTCAGCGACCCCAAAAACCCTTATGTACCCATTGCCATAAGGATAGAATGGTGAATAGTGAATTTTTCAATAGTGAATTTTTTCAAAAAAAGGCTTTTTTTATCTTTGTTTATAAGTATTAACAAATTATTTTAAAAAATTTGAACCTTCGCAAATAAATTAAAATTTTCTATCATCCTACAAGCATTTAATTTCAAAAATAACCTGTATAAAATCCACTAACTGTCAAATCGCTAAAAATAATATGAAAAAAGGTGGGAATACGATATTCCCACCATGCCGCAGAGGGTTAAGAGAACAAAATGCGACTTTCAACCAAGCCTTAAATTCAAAAATTAAAGTAACACCTATTTTATTTTTATTAAAATAAATAAATTTCATTAGCTGCAATACGTGACTCACCAGAAAAGTTGCTATTTTTTTAATAATATCTCAGAAAAAAAAAAGATTTTATCCTAGATTTGAAATCAGTATATTTATATCTATTCATATTTGCCACCTTGAGCAGCATCTAAAATTCATATACTTCACATATACATTCCTTGATCAGTTAGTTTCATACATTCCTATTGTCCAGAATATTTAACTTTTCATCCACCACGTTCATATTCTTGAAAATTAGTTTTTAGTTGGAAACTCAACAAATTATATTTTCGTTGATAATTCATTCTTTTTGGTTGAAAATTCAAGTAACCGGGTGAAAGCTGAGCTACTTTTTTAAAATTTAAGTTAATGATTGAAAAGTTAACTACCTTGATAAAACTTTGGTTTTTGTTTATTGAATTTAAATCTTTTTTGTCAAAAATTAAAGTACTTGATTCACATGTTTTTTTTCTTTAGTGAAACAGTTTCGTAGTTGAAAATTTTTCTTGGTTAAAAATTAAACTATCGTGTTGAAAATTTGTTCTCTTGGTTTGAAAATTTATCTTTTTCATTTGAAATTTCTTATTTTTTGATTAAACATGTAACTTTTTGTCTAAAAATTAATCGGTTAAGGATTCAACTATTTTGTTGAAAATCCATGTTTTTCGTTCCGAATTGAAATATTTTATGTTTAAAGCATAAATACTGAATTTTTCTTAGAATTTATATTTCTTTGTAAAACAGGTCTTTTTGGGTTAAAGATTCAATTATTTTATCAAAAATGTAACTGCTTTTGGTCAAAAATAATCCTATTTTCCCTATTTTAAGAGCAGTTTAGGCTATGATGTTAGAGAGAGTCATGAAAGAAGTTATGAGTATTATTTATGTATTAGGTAATATGCACACGAACGCTTTTCTATACGGTATTAGAACTATAATTACAAAATATTTTAAATTGAGATGCAGTAAACGAAGCAGTTTTTTTGAATAAACAAAACTTATTTCTGAGTAGACACTTTCTTGTTAATAAAAATGCTAATGCAAACTTGTCGTCACAATGCGTCTTGTCTAGATAAATTCATATGTAAATAAAATAAAGATAGACATACAACACAATTTAAATTCAAAGTCAATTTATTCCTGGCATAGAAATGAAACGAGGTTTCACGATTGCAAGCTCTAGGGAAAGAAAACGAGAGAGTAAAGAATATAAAGTAACTTATAGATGAGAGCAAAAGGTCCATAGAGAAGCAGAAACCTCGCAGACTCCCGAAACGAAAAATAGGAAAGGAAAATAATAGAAAAATAGAAAAAGGTAAAAGTAGGCGAAAAATCGACGTCGTGATAAAGAATGGTACATCGACGATTGTAAGCAATGCTTGCAACTGGAAGTTTATTTCTTTCCGTCTTATGTTTCTCCTCCAAAGAATGGTTCGTAGCATTCACAGAGTCCCTGGGGACTTGAGTTATTACATCTTCAACTGGCAGGGGGTATAGAAACAAGGACAAGAGGGAAATAAGTACAGTAGACTCTCAGAAAGCGCCCGGTGAACGAGATCGGCGTCCTCACTAAGCGCCCGTTTAGTTAAGCTACGCCCCCTAAGGCTTGGCGGGGAATATCTCGTAGACGCATTAGCGGATTATTTAAATATCGTCCAATGAACGTCCAAGGCGCCTGTGGATGGCCGAGGTAATGGGAGCAAGAGGCGCTTGGTGAGAAAAAAAACGCTTTGTTGAAAAGGCGCTTTGTGAGAGTCTACTGTACATCGAAGCAGGTACAGCGGCACCAGTAGAATGTTTTAGCCACTTTGTCTTCTCGTTTTGGGAGCTTTCCTAGATAGTGGAGAACTGGAGAAATATTAACGGTTGCACTCTCCCAATATTAGAAGATCCTGTGGAACATACCGGTTACGATTTGTCCTCGAGTGCCTGGCCAACGTCGTCTGGCACATTTTTCCTCGACCGGAGGAGAGTGGATCAATTTCTCTTTGCTCCAGGAAGTATATCTTTGAGCATCCACCGGAAGAATAGTCTTGACGATCTTGAAATTGCGGTAGGTTGGTGATGTAATGGGCAGAAACTATCGTGGGACAACTTAAGGGAGTCATTTTTAAACTGTCAGGTTACCAAATTTATGGAGAAATATTTTCCCAATTTGTATACGTCTTCGAAACTGAAGGAAAATTCATCGACTTTTGAAAATTGAAGTCTTGTTGAAAATTTGAAGTTGAAGAATCTACTACTATACTTTTGGTTCAGAATTCCACCTTTTAGGGTAAAAAATCGACTATTTTTTTGTAAATGCAACTATTTTGTTAAAAAATCATCTTTTGAGATCCAAGATTCAACTGTCTTGAAATAATTCAAATTTTCTGGTTCAAAATGCAAATATATTAAAAAAACGTTGTTTTTTTTTACTTGAAAACTTAACTATTTCGTTTTTGGGTAAACTTTAATTCTTTTTAATTTGATTATTTTATTAATTAATGAACTATTTCGTTAAAAAATGACCGACTTTGTCACAAAATTCATTATTTTCTTGAAAATTTAACTATTATTTTTTAATGTAATCTTTTTAGTAAAAGTTTATCTGTTTTCTTTAGCAATAATCTTTTTAGATAAATTCCTCTTTTTGGCTTGGTAATTTAACTATTTGGTTCAGAACTTGCTACATTTTTCAAAATTTGTCTCTCCAGCTTAAAATTTGAAAATATTTGGTCAGAAATTCATCTTTTTTGGTTAACCATCAACTTTTTTGTTTAAAATTTATCTTTTATTGTAGAAAATATTTTATTGATTTTAAAATCAAGTATTTCATTGAGAATTCGTCGTTTTTGGTTATAACTTCAACTAATTGATACAAAGTTTAACTAATTTCTTAAAAATTCATTTGGTTAAAGTTTTATCTGTTTAGCTAAATATTTTTATTGTTTTGTTAAAAATTCTTTCTTTTTTTAGTAGAAATTTGATTTTTCATATATAATTATAATAGTTTTGGTTGAAATATCGGGTATTATTTATTTTTTCTCTGAGAATTATTATCTTCTAGTAGAAAATTAAACTACTTGGTTAAAAGCTAAATTACTCAGCTAAAAATCAAATTTTTTATTCATCTCTTTAGTCGAAAATTCAACTATTTTGTTAAAACCTAATTTTTTATATGAAAATTCAACTATTTAGATAAAAGTCATGTGTTTTTATGATTCGACGGTCTTCTGAATAATTTATCTTTTTATTTCAAAAAGTTTACTAATTGGTTTAAAATTGGTTTAAAATTGAACTATTTGGTTAAAAATTCAAAAGTTTGGTTAAAAATCAGACTTTTTTTAACGAAAGGGAATGTGTTTAAAAATGAACTTTTTCATGGAAAATTGCACTATATCGTTGCAATTTTACAAATTTGGTTGGTACTTGAGTATTCTTCTTTGAAAATGGACTTTTTCTTTAAAAATCAACGGTTTTCTAAAACATTCGACGTTTTAATTTAATTATTTTGTTGAAAATGTAAAATATTTTGACTTGAATTAAAATTTTATGGTATTATATGGTATTATATGGCATTATATTATACGACTTTTAATTTTTTTGGGATCTGGGCTTTCACTATTTGTCACATAATTTCTGAGGAAATTATATAACATGTGAAATATTAAAGTTATCCTACTATTATTTTAAATGCTTTGAAAATGAACCAAATATTATTACAGTCTTTCGGTTATGCTTAAAATATTTTTTTTACTAAACCGATAAAAAACAATTGTCGCCATTAGCAATTTTATTTTTATCGATTTTTATAATTTCATCCAATCAGTTTTAATAATTGTTTAGTAATTTTAGTTTTTAACAGTTGTTTACTTTGAGACATTATAATCATAAATAGTAAAAACTGTCATGCCAAACATTACTATCTTATTATATTGAACGAATTTAATTTAACTATTACATTATAAACTCTTATAATTTTTCAAAAATATTTATTCGAAAGTGAGACCTGAAAAAGGGAAAATGTGTGTTTCATCACACCCAATTTCTTTTTCATATGCAAAATAACAGATTTTCTTGATCATAACCGACAAATATTTTACTTTTCGTCTAGAAATAATATTTTCCAAAAGGGTTTAAAAGTGGAATTATTTATAATTTAAAAATTTTTGTACGTAATTTGATTAAAATATACAAAATTCTTAATTGAAAATATTTACATAAAATATTTTTAAGATTGGACAGTGTTTCTAATTGTATATTGTATTAAACATATTATTGTTTTCTATATTATTCCCTAATGAAATTTTCAAATAAGAATTTTCTACAAATAGCATTTAGTAAAACCGCATTCTTTCTTTAAAATGATTTTAATTGAATTTATAATGTAAATTGAGTTTCATTAAAAATAGCTTTTTAATTGGATAGCTTACAAAGAGTATTCAAATTTAGGCATTCGAGTTTGAAAGATCGAAAAACCTTTGAAGTAATTCAACAAATTCTTTACTTTTCTTGCATTTTAATTATTTTAAATTTGCCTCTTTTTTGTTTCAGGTAAGGTGCTTTTAATTAGTGAAAAATTTTTCATCCTTTTCCGGGAACTGTAAGTAAAACCATCTTAATTAGGAACGATGCACAATATTCTTCTCACTTTAAAATATTCTAAATTAATTAGATTTTATCAAACGAAAATCGTCTAAAAATGTTCATGAACATAATTATGTTTATTATAGAAATAATAACTTATTTTAGTCTAAAATGTAATATTAAAATTGCGAAGCTGCATATTACCTGATGAAAAATATTTCGTGCAGCCGAGAGCGTGTCACGTTCCTTGCTGTAAATTTGAATTTCCTTAGCTGAGGAAATGCATGGTTAGGTATATACTTTCCTCCAATTTTACCCCTGGAAAAAGTAATCTATGCCGCGTATCTCGCCTGCTATCACTTTGATAGTGCACGGAATGTAGCAAGCCAGATCATTTCAAAGGTGTACACGAAAATAAAAGGCCTTTGATCTTGCATGCGCGGCGAAAAACACAAAAATCGGGCAATCAACCAGCCGCCACCTCCAAATGGAAATCATCACGATATTACAGTATCTCTCTCTGCTTAAAGTCAGATTAGAATTCGATAATGAATTAAACCAGTATTCCTAAATACTCCCATAAATCATTTATTATTTTTTTATTAAACTCAAATGCATTCAAAAGGCAAAAGATAAAAACCAATCAATCTTGTGTATTCTGACCTGCTGAATCCAATGATATCGGTTAATTTTACGAGAAGTGGATGGGTTTTGTTTAAAACGGAATTGTTTAAACAAATAGAAAAAAATGGTTTTTCTCAACAAAAAACAATTTTTTTTTAATTATGGACAATTCTAAGCATGAAAGTTATCTTGTAGTTTTTATGTTTAATGCAGATTTACAAAGTCATAAATTTTCAAAGTTTAAAATTTGACGTTTTTTGCAAACTTTGAGTATCGATTATTCTTGACCTGTTGAATATTTTGTAAGAATTAAAGAAGAAGTTTGTTCTTTGAGAGTTCCTCTACCTATTTATTGTACATAACATTGGATTAACTATTCGGAAGCTTAGTTATCGTAATTTACAAGTAGCGCCTTTTGTGCTCGCGACAGTGCGTTTGGCGCTTATGGCTGGCAAGGTACTCGCTGGCAAGGTGCCCCGACTCTTTGCAGTCAATCAATCAGTTATTAATAATTAATTATTTTATTACATGTAAACATTGCTTTATTATCAACTATATATCATGCACTCGACATACATGTCAGCATATATAAAATATAAATATTTTTCTGCTCAGTTTTTTTCATCAGGCTCAAAGAATTTATTTCAACATGTATCATTCTTTTGACACAAACAAAAGGAACAACTTGTAACTTACTTGTATATTACGATAAGTAGGCTGCCGACTGGTTAATCCAATGTAATGTACAGTGAATAGGTAGAGGAACTCTTAAAGAACGAATTGCTTCTTTAATTTAAAAAAAAATATTCAATAGGTCAAGAATAATCGATACTCAAAGTTTGCAAAAATCGTCAAGTTTTGAACTTTAAAAATTTATAACTTTAAAAATATGTATTTAACAAAAAAATTAATAGACAACTTTTATGCTTAGAATTGTCCATATTTAAAGCAAACATTTGTCCTGTTGAGAAAACCCACTTTTTCATGTTTGTTCTTTTCGTAAAATTAACCGGTATCATTGGATTCAGCAGGTAAAAATACATAAGATTAACTGGTTTCTATCTTTTGCCTCATGAATGCATACGGGAACATACCCAGCCCCCGGACTATCACTTCTATGAATAAAAATAATAAAAATAATAATTTTGCTGAATTAAAATCTTTAAATAAAAAATTATTCAAAGTAGGTTTAGGGCGCCTGTTCAAAAAAGATATTGTAGCCTATTAAGACGTTTTTTATGTCGTTTGAATCTTCCCCTCTAATAACTTCCCTTTCCTACTCTCTCCCTTTCCTGTGACTTCCCCTAACCAATCAAAATGCCCTTCCTCGCAATTCCCCTATTTCTACTCTCTGTCTTTCCCCTCCCCATCGTTTAGCTTCTTTCCCCCTAAATCACACCCCCTACTTACCCTCGATTCCATCTCAATTTTCGTAGTTTCCCCTACTTCCCCTATTTTACCGCCCCACCCCACACTGAGAAAAAATGACTTCTTTGGTTCAAAATAACGTACAGCCCACAATTATTGACCGATTTAAACAAAAAATTGGAAAATAAATCTGATAAGATTTCTAAGAGAGTTGTTGAGTCTGATTTTTTAATTAAAATTAGAATTTTTTTATTAAATAAATAAATAGGTTAAAAAAATGCCCATTTTTTTCTATTGGACGTCCCTGGTGCTCGTCAATAACAAAAAAATAGTTGAAATCACATAAGTGTTTTAAATAGTAATATTCGATAAAGATGTTGCAATATAATATAATAAAAAACAAAAATTTTATAAACAAATTGTTTGTTAAAAAAATGTTTTCTACGATTATACATTGTTTTACGTTTTCGTACGTTATGTTGCAAGAAATATATATAAAAACAATATAATGATGGAGAAATTTCTTCTTAGGATTATTATTGTTAATATTATAAACAAATTTAATAAATGAATGCATTATTTGGGCATTTTTGTTATGATTTAAAAAAGCATTAAATAAACAAATTATTCAGAAATTTTTTGATAAAAAATACTTTTTTTGTCCATATGAACTTTTTAAATTAGAAACTCCATGCTAATTTCTGCAAAATGCTGCATCATTTGATAACTTTTATGATTTTTAAAAATAAATTTGAAAAACAAATTTATTATTCGGGCATCTGTCGAAGGAAAGATTTGTTTTTTTATGTTAGCCTTTTTAATTTGGAACTTCATGATAATTTCAGCAAAATTTATAATTATTTTAACAAAATTTATATTTTTTAAAAAGGAATTTAATAAACAAATGCATTATTTGGGCATCTATCGATGAATTTTTTTTCGATATCAGTCTTTCTAACTGAGAACCTAATGATAATTTCATGAAAACTAATACTTAATTGATAAATTTTTTTATAATAAATTCTATAATAAATTTTGCTGAAATTGTCATAAAGTTCCCAACTGAAAGGACTGGCATTGAAAAAAATGAAATTTTCTTCCAAAAAATACCCGAATAATTAATTTTTAAATTAAATTTGTTTCAGAAAGTCATAAGATTAAACAAAATATTATGAATTGTCATAAAATTATCATAAAGCTCCTGATAAAAAAATTAACGTCAAAAAAAACAAATTTTTTCCACCGAAAAATGCTTGAATAATGCATTTTTTTAAATGTTTTAAAAATAAATCATAAGATTAATGTAAAAATTAATTAATTTTTATAACATTATCATAAAGTTCATAACTCAAAAAAATGACACAGAAGAAAACGAATTTTTCTGTCGAAGAAAGTATAATTAATGCATATGTCTATCAAAATTGTTTCAAAAATCAAAAGAATAATCAACAAATTAAGAGTGTTGCTGAAATTTCTATACAGTTCCTAATTAAAAGGACTAAATATTGAAAAAAACTAATTTTTATACCGAATATTCCCGAATAATTCATTTGTTTATTAAATTTGTTTTAAAAAAATCATAAAACCAAACAAAAATAATGAATGTTGGTAAAATTATCATAAATTTCCTAATTTAAAAAAATTGACATGAAAGAGACAAACAATATTTCTGTGGAAACATGCCTGATTAATATTAACAATAATAATGTAAAGAAAAAAATTTTTCTTGACATTATTATTGTTCATATTGATCAGGCATGTTTTCATGTTATGGAAAATCTTAAAAAAAATACTTTTAACGAATAATTTGTTACAATTTTTTTTAGTACTTAATATTGGAAAATCTTTTACTGATGTTACTGTATGGCTCTACAACTCTCTTAGAAATCTTATCAGATTTTTTTTCGAAATTTTTTTTGTCCAAATCAGTCAATATTATTACGGCTCTACATTATTCTTGAATTGCAAAAAAGGTTTTATTTCATTTTTTTGAAATTGCGAATACGTCATTATTATTATTTTCTTGTTAGGCTGATCTGAACGTTTAGCCAGAGGAGAGGAAAACTGGAGAAAACACAATCATCCTGGGCGCCAAGCCTCCTGCTCGACGTTAGTTAAAACACAGCAAGCACATAAACTGGCCCAATATGGTCACTTAAAGAATTGAAGAGTTTTTAAATTGACATAAAAATGAGTCATGCTCTTAAAAGTGTTTAAACAGAGGCTTTTTTATTCGCTAATTACGAATCTGCAGTCATATTTTCAGAATTGAAAATGCCTTTTACAATATAGCAGACTAAAAGCAGTTTAAAACTTTTTTATCTTTTAAACAGCTAGGTTGGATAAGACATTTTAAGTTTAGAAAATCTTACTTCAGATTCGTAATAAACGCCTAAAAAAACCGGGTAACTCAATTTCATACAAATTTATCAGCATTGCTATTTTTTTATTAACATTATAAAACTTGTTTATCTTTTGAGCGGACTTATTTAATTGTGCATTAAAACTCCTGCAAAAAGAACAAGAATCCAACGACCAAATTTGGACAAAATTGTTTTTGTTTTGGTCCAAATTTGGTTGTTGGATTCTTGGTTTTTTTTTTTTTTTAACAGTAGTTTTCATCAATTTTATGATTGGACGTTAAATAGGATATTTAATTTAGGTTTTAAACAGAATCAAATTTCTTAAATTTTAATTTAGCCGACTTGGATTGGAGGTCATTTCATTGGAAGTTTATTAAGATTTTAAATTTGATTTTATTCTCATTTGAATTTCTTCAATTTTAATTAGGCTAACTTGGATTGCAGGTTATTTCTAGTTTTGGTCCAAATTAGGTCGTTGGATTCTTGTTTTTCATAAGAGTTTTCATCAATTTGATGATTGGACGTTAAATGTGATATTTAATTTAAATTTTAATCGGATATAAATTTCTGAAATTTTAATTGGGCATTTTAAATAAAAAAGTATGACTTCAGGTTCCTATTTAACGACCTAAAAAACGCCTTTTCAAAATTGATTCAAGCAAAACTGTGCAGCTGTACATTTTATTTTTGACTGCGAAAAAGAAAAATACCTCAGCTCACACGCTTTTTTTGCACACCAAGTTTTATTAATTTTAATTGCATTTTGACGTCACCCAAAAATAGAGTAAAAAAATTATCTTGGTAAGTTAAATTATTTTTAGAACACACTTAAAAAAGTAAGTCAAGTCTGTTACAGTTTTTGAACACGGAACGAGCGTTTTCCCTTTTTATTTAGTTTTGCCTTTACTAAACTTAAAATCCCAACAGCTTTAAAGCTCTCTTTGACAGTTGTTTGACTGAAATAAATATAGGTATGTTTATTTATGAAATATGCAACAACTTGCCTCAGAGCTTTAATGTACATGTTTGTTTCGCTCGAAGCAGCCATTCTTTGCTTTTCCTATGTGCTTTCCTCTAAGTAATAGGTATTTTAGAAAGTATTACGAGCAGCAAAAATTAAATTTTTAGAATAACAGTGTCGTAACCAGAATTTATTTTTCTTTATTTGTCAGAAATAATTGAAAGTTCAGAAAATATTTTAGTAGTTACAGAATTATAGGTGAGTATAAAATTTATTTTCAAGAAAAATAATGTAAATATTTGATATCATATTTTATACAATACGGAACATTTAAATTTCTAAGATTTTAAGTCCAAATTTATTGAAATTGTATGAAAAAATAGTTTCATTTTTGACCAGAAAAGATTTCCTACTGCGACAGAAGAATTTTTAAAACAAAAAATAATTTTTAACCAAACAGTTACTTTAACAACCCAAGAGCTTATCTCTCAAACAAAAGAGATTAGTTTTTAATAAAATATTTGACCTCCTAATGAAATATTTCAATTTTAACCCAATAAGACGAATTTATTTTAACAGTTCAATTTTGAACAAAAAATTAATTATATTTTAATTATTATTATTCAATATAAATTAATATTATAAATAAATTATTATTATTACCACATACTACGAATTATTTTCAATCCAAATGGAAGAATTTGAAACGAAACAGTTGAATTTTCGACCAAAAATGATGATTTGACAAAATAGTTTAATTTTCAAAAAGCAAGCTAAATTTTAAACATTACAGTGAAATTTAAAAATAAATAGTTGAATTTTGTAGCAGAAATTTGATATTTTAACCCGAAAAGTCGAATTTTCCAGAAAAAATTTCATTTTGAACCAAGAAAAATGAGCTTTTATACAACAAATATGTCTTTTTACTATAAAAGATACATTTTTAATAAAAAAATAACGGATTTTTAACAAAACGCTTGCAGTTTTGACAAAAAATTCTAAGTTTAATAAAATAGATTGAATTTTCAAGGAAATATTTAAATTCGCTATAAAATACCTGCAATTTTAACGAACTAGCGTAACTCTAAACTTAAAAAGATGAATACCTAACCAAGACGTTTAATTTTGTAACAAAAAGGGGGAATTTTCAAATCGATTTTTTAACTTAAAAAATGAATTTTTAAGAATGAATACGCATTTTGATTTAAAAGTGAGAAAGTGACAGTTCTAAATAAAAATATTATTCAATTCTCAGTAAGAACAAACAAATTTTTAAAAATGTATTTAAATTTAACCAGAGATAAACTTTCTGATAAAAAGATTAATTCTCGTTAAAAGAAATCAACATACAAACAGTTGAAATTTCTACCAAAAATATCAATTTTACCCAAGAAAGGTGACTTCTCTATAATACATAAAAACATGAATTTTTACCCGAAGAGTTAAATGTTTATCAAGAAGGATTAATTTTCAACTAAAATTATGCATCTTTAACAAAAAAAGTTTAAAATCAAACAAATAGTTACAAAAATATGATTTTTTAAACAAAAAGAATGATTTTTTCCCGAACTATTATCAATCAAAAAGTTAAATTTTCACTAAAAAAATTTACCCAAAAATGAAAAGAATTTACAACAAAATGGTTAAACTTTCAGCCACATAAATAAATCTTTAGAGAAGAAAACTCATTTTTTAATAAATTAGTTCAAGTTTTAAACAATTAGTTGAATTTTGGAAAAAAATATTAGTTTTTAATTAAATAGTTGAATTTGGAACAAAATAATTAACTTTCTAATCAATTAGTGAAATTTTTAATCAAACAAGATAAATTACAAATAAAAAATATCGTAATAGAACATCCACCCAAATAATTACCATCTAACAAAAAATTGAGAATAAGGGGACTGCATTTAAAGCAGCTATTGCTTTCATGTATTCATACTAAAAATGGAATTTTAGCTCTTTTAGTTATAATTAACATTAAAAATATAAAAAATAAATAATGTAGATTATAACAAAACTATTATTGATAGTATAATATCTTAAGTTTGATTAGTCAAGAATGTTAATATTCCTGAATTGTAAGAATAAATATTTTGGTAATAAATAATTAAACAATAAGAAATTAGTCCTTATCTATGACATAAAAGTGAATATTGCTTTAGAAGCATAAAAGGGACCTTAACTAAAATATGTTTTATAAATCGAATTAGTAGCTTAATTATGCACTAAAAGCTTTTCTCGAACCAATAATTCACGTCGGAACACTTCCCTCTAAAATTGCGTTCAGTCCTCTCAATCTAACTTAAATCTTTCCCTTTACAAGTCTTTTTCAC
This sequence comes from Druon quercuslanigerum, assembly GCA_010014905.2. NCBI lineage: Eukaryota > Metazoa > Arthropoda > Insecta > Hymenoptera > Cynipidae > Druon > Druon quercuslanigerum. The sequence goes on along the minus strand of JAAAKG020214055.1, from coordinate 7,346 downwards.
TCCCTCCTCCCCTCCCCCTCTTTGCGATTTCATTTAGCAAGCACCCATTGGCTACTAAAAATCTTCCGCACTCTCATTTATATTTGTCAATCACTCCGTCTTTCTTCGTCTGGGAAGCAAGTAGTGCATTCGTCTCTGAGCCAGCCTCTCAAGCTGATTGGGAAAATCGTATCCGCATTGGAATAGATTGCGGTGAAATAATATTGCTGTAAATCCCTAGGCACTCTTGAGCATGTATAAGTTCTATCGTTCAGTCTTTACTTTCGTCTCACTCCTCAGAACCTCTCTGGTCCTTTATTTTCCTCCTTCAGGTCTCGTTCCGTTGTTCCTCTCTGGTTCTGTTCTTCATTTTCCCTTCTCTTGGCTCCTTTCTTTTTCCACGTTCCACCGCTGCCACTCTTCTCGATTCGACTCCGTTCCGGGATAAAATTCTGCGAGATCGAGGCTCAAAAGTGCTCTCCGCGCAAACGAGCACGAATTCCAGGACAATCGCTGCACGTCGATTGCACCCGTGATAGTGCATAAGTACCTAATGTCGATTCGTTCCTCAATGCAGAAAAGAAATGAGAATGCTAGACCCTCCCTCCTGGATCCTTATCATTCTTCTATTCCAATGCAAAATTCCAAATATTCTTCATTTCTCCTTTATTGCCGTAGGACTATTTTTATTCAATATTGTAGAAAAATCGATTTCTGGCCTTAGAGTCTGACTCATTTAGTGCAGACTCTGGACAGGGTGGCCACTGACAAAGAAAACTGGGAATTAGTCTGAAATTTCATTAAAACTCAGAAACTTTTCAGATTTTGTATTTTGAGATTGGAAAATAATCAATTTTTTCAAGAATAATTTTATGCAAAGGAACATGAAAAATATTCAATCATTAAAAAATAGATTTCCAAACTATCTTACTTTCCGGCTCATTAGAGACATAAATAGAAGAGAAAAAAGAGGGAGAAAAAAGAATAGAGTCAACCAAAAACCAAACTCTCAATCTTTCTCTTTCTCCGTCCTTTTTATAATGCTTGGGGACCAACATGTTTCGAGGCCAATTTAGACCTTCTCACCAGGGAGTAATTTATAGGATAAACTGAGGTATAATACAAAAAGATGATGTAACCTAAAAATAAAATATTTCAATGGATATTCTCTATAAAATGATTAATTCTAATATAGTCTTAGCAATCAAGCAAAAATGAGTTACTCCCTGTGTTTATTTGAAAGCTGTTTTAGAAATACACACTAGATAGTACTGTCACTGATTCTGAGTATTGTAAAAAAAAACACTTTAAAAATTCAGTTTTATATATTGTTTGAACATAAAGTAATTAAAGATAAGCACGAACAGTAAAGAAATATTTTTGATGTGCAGCTTGTAAAATCTTGACGCAAACGAATTTCTTAAACCGACAGAAAACTTCCTAGAGATTGTCAGATTTTCAAGAAAAAGCACTTGTTACATAAAGAGGAAAAACAGAGAGATAGAAAGAGAGGGGAGGGGGGAGAGAAAAAGAGAAAAATAGAGAGAATCAAAAGGGGACAAAAATGCTCACGAAAATTTTAGTGTTTAATCCTGTTATAAAAAACGGTAAAGGACTCAATTTTTACGAGCGACACTAATTTATCCTGACCCAGACAACTCATAACAGGACACATGTTGACCAAAGTTTAGAACTGGATTCCGAAGGAAATGCACTTTTTATGAATTTCATGAAAAGTAGTTTTTTACTTATTATTTTATTTAGTATTATGAAACGATTCAAAATATCCTTCATTATGAAATAAAAACGAATGAAACTATGAATATGGGATAACAATCATTAAAGAAATGTAATAAAAACTGAACTAAATAAATTACCTAAAACATGATATTCAGCGACTATACCAGAAAAAACATAAAACATTGATAAACCATAAATCTGAAACAATATTCTCACTGAAAAAGAAAAATATCACAATGAAAACATAGAGGTATTGTTGTAATTAGAATAATAAAAAAGGAAAGGTACTCAATGGTACATAATAAGAAAATGCACATATTTTTAATATATGGCATTCATCCTCTGATAAATTTTGGTTATAAGTAATGAGGGTATAGTGAACTTATTTTAAAAAGTTTTGTGGTGATTGTACATTTTCTAATCATTACGATGGTACTCAATGGTACATAATAAAAAATGCACATATTTTTAATATATGGCATTCATCCTTTGAAAACTTTCGATTAAAAGTAATGAGGGTATAGAGACATTATTTTTGATAAGTTTTATGGTTGTTTTGTATTATAAATTGTATAAAAATGTTCACCACATGTGTAACTTTCTTTTTCAAAAAAGTATCTAGGATGACATCTTGAATATATTATATTATAGCAAAATAATAAATATACATATATACATGTAAGTCTGAAAATATGTAAAATGATGAATATTAAGGAAAAAAGATCATAGTACCCAGATCGTAATTTTTTTGGTTCATTCTAAACCAATGTATTTAGATTATTATATTATTATTAACATTGAAAATAAATAATCCAAACATAATACATTTCTAAAAATTTCTAACATTGAAAAAAATGGTTAATAATTTAATTTTAATTTTAAATATTTTATTCACATAAGAATCTAATAAAAAGATTTCTTCCATGAAAATTGAGGTAACATTCAGAACTCAATTAAAAGAAATCATACGATACTTATGAGCGAAACCTATAGATTGGAATAAAATCTCTTGTTTAGTGTCTCTCTTTAAAATTTTGTGTTTTGAGATTGGAAAATAATCAATTTTTTTAGGAATAATTTCATGCAAAGGAACATGAAAAAGATTCAATCATTAACAAATAGATTTCCAAAGTTTTCACTAAGGGATTAAGTCGGATTTTGTGTGTACATTAAATTTCTAGATGTCATGGGACTGCTAAGGATTGAACAGCTGCTGACAAAGAAAAAGATTTTACAGATTGTAGGAAATTCAATTAACAAAATCGTTTTATAACAAAACGTTATATGATAACCAGCATTGGAATAAATAATACAAGAAGATATAGATCGATAAAATTTGAAACCAAAGGCAGGACTATGTAATCCCAAAGGAAACGAAAAATGGGAAAAATGACCATTTTCAGCTATATTTGAAATAAAATAGGACGAGCAGCGAGTACCGTTAAGTATTACCTTTTGCATTTTATTTTCTTTTTTGATCTTCCTAAACAGATTCTTTTTTTTACGATAAGGCAGATTAACGATTTCAATTTTATGAGCTTGAATTCGGATTCAGCAAACACAAAAAACTTTAAACACTGAAACATTTATTAATCGTTAACCAAAATTGTCTTCGCGTTTATTTTGAGTTTTTCAGTGTAAAAAATCAATAGTTAATTTATCGTATTTCTAAAAAAAAATCAGTTTGGGTTGGTTCAAACTAAAAATTAAAGGTAAATAAGCGTAATTAAAAATAGCGTAAGCACTTTAAAAAACTCGCTGATATTTTTATAGTGTTTAAAATATTGTAGACAATGGCCATTTTTTCATTTTCTGTTGAAAATATCATCTTTTGCATTTAATTTTCTTTTTTGATCATCCCAAACAGTTTCTTTTTTTAACGATAAGGCAGATTAACGATTTCAATTTTATGAGCTTGAATTCGGATTCAGAAAACACAAAAAACTTTAGACGCTGAATACTTTGTCAATCGTCTAACAAAATTTTCTTCGCTTTTATTTCTAGTTTTGCAGTGTGAAACATCAATAGTTAATTTGTCGTATTTTTGAGAAAATGAATCAGTTCGGATTGATTCAAAACAAAAATGAAAGGTAAATGAGAGTAATTAAAAATAGCGTGAGCACTTTAAAAAACTCGCTGCGATTTTTATAGTGTTTGAAATATTGTAGAAAATTGCCAATTTTTCATTTTTAGTTGAAAATTTCTTGAAATCCTGATGTGTAGAAAAAAATTTAACAACTGATTACTTTTACGACATTAAAATCCTTGGGGATCACTCAGTCCAGTCTTTGGGTACATAAAAAATGTAATCTTAGTCGGCCTGTGTTAGCTCACATAAAAGTACAGAAAAAAAATTGATTTTGTACAAATAAACTTGGCGTCGACAAAATCTGCGGATTCCCTTAAATTCTTTAAAATCACTAATATTTGTATCAAAATCCATGAAAAGCATTTAAAACATCTTGAAATCCCTGATTACATTTGGATACTTTTTAAAATTTTTAAATTAAAATCTTTAAAATCCGTTTAAAATCCAACGACCAAATCTGGACAACCACCAAAAAATTTTCCTATTTAAATTTGAAGAAACATAACAATTTTTCCCTAAAAAAGAAAAGAAAAATTTTTTTTTGGACAAAAATAAAAAGGGCAAAAAATAATAAGAAGGCAACCAATTGAATCCCCTTCTTTCTCTTTTTTATTTTTATTTTTATTAAATCACAATAAAAAAATTGTTAAAAATAATCACCAAGGTTTCAGTACTCATACAGCACCTTTATTATTGCAAAAAAAATTAATAAAAAATACTTGAGCAGGCAGGAACAACAACAAAATCACTATACCCTCTTCCTGACATCCGACAAAGGATTCTTCGGATTCTTGGTTTTATTTCTAAGAATTCTGCCCATAAATTTGATTATTGGATAATAAGAATAATAAGAATTTAAATTTGAATTTTGTCTTATTTCAATTTTTTTAATTTTAATTTGTAAAAATTCCCCAAAATCTTTGAAATGCTCTAAATTTCTATAAAACTTAATCTTCTAACCTGAGGTCTTTTGAAACTCCTTAAATTCTTCAAAAATCTTATGAAATTCGTTTACATCTAATGATATTTTTTATATGTCGTGAAATTATGTAAAATATTTTTAAATAACTTGAACTCTTTAAAAAACTTTTAAATTCGTTTAGTTTTTAACATTCGTTTAATTGCCTTAAAGTCCTTGGAAATTCAATTCAATCTATCAAATCTTGTGAAATTACTTGAAATACCTTCAAATCCTTTGACATGTTTAAAATCGCTAAGAATACTTTTAAATTCAATGAATTTTTATTTATGTATCAAAGATTCTATAAACCTCTTGAAAAAATTGCAAATCCTACAAAATTTATTGAAATACCTTAAAGTTACTGTTACCTCTTGAAACCCTTTGGAATTCCTCAAATGCCTTAGAAAATTTTAAAAATCGTAACGAACTAATAATAAAGTATAAATAAGTGAAAAGCGTTAATCCTTGGAGACCGAATAAAATCCGTAAAACTTCTTAAAAATTCTTGAAACTCCTTAAAATCCCTTACTAGGGAACGCTTAAAATTCAATTCAATATTATTTATTTTTTAAACCACTAGAAATAACTTGAAATATTTGCAAATAATTAGAATTATATTACATGCCTGAAAATGTTTGGAAATTATTAAATTTCTTCGAAATCCTTTTGAAACTTTTCAAAAATTCTTAAATTCCGGGTAAATATTTTTGTATCGTTTTTGAAACTGATGAAGACCTTTAAAGTTTTTTTAATTTTTTTTAAATCTTATAGTACTTTTTTAAAAATCTTTAATATTCGTGAAGTACGCAGAAATTTCTTGAAATCCTTTGAAATCCCTTAAAATCTCCAGATATTTTTAGGAATATTTAGTATGCACAGAAACTTTAATTGAAAATTGATTGAAATCTTACATTAAACAAAGAAATAAAGAAATCAGTCGCTTGTTCCTTAATTGTTTAATGCATATAGTTTTTAAATAATTCAACATTCTTTATCTCTCTGCTAATATTCTTACAATTATTTCCTGGAATGATTTTTCCATAATCTTGAAAATATCCTAAAAAATTTATTTCATGAAAATGTTGTATGGGATTGCATGGGCGCTATTTGCCTTTTCAATAAATATCGTCTCTTTTTTTAAACAAAAATATCGAGGACCATTTTACGTATAAAAATTTTAAGTTAATCTTTCGTTGAAAAATAATTGTTGCTTTATACTATATTTAAGAATTTATTTTTGAGAAGTAAAATATTATTTTTTCAATTTCTATAATTTATTACTTTATCATTGTTAATAAAAATGTAGACATATTCTGAATGACTCAAAAATAAATTGAAAACCCACTTTTCGAGAAAAACTGATTTCAATTTTTCTAGTGAAAAATTCAGACAGTAAAATAGATTTGTTTTGTTTCTACATGTAGAAAAATAGATTTTTGCCCTTAACATCTAGATTTTTACGTAGATACTAAGGGTGGAGTCTGGTGTAGATGGTAAAAAAGTCGATTTTTTAAGTTGCTTTGACTAAAGCAAAATAAAACTATTTCAATTTAAAAACCTTGAATTTTAAAAATGTTTCTAAAATTGTTCTAAAGTTTGTATAATAATAACCCTATTATTATTATTTTTATTAGGCTGGCAATCTATAGAAAGTGAACAAAATGATATAATATATTTTTTTCGTAGCCTGTACAATTTTTCCCTTGGTCTATTTTAAATAATTACAATTCAATAAATTAAATAATTTCTTTGGGGACGGGAGACTGTTTCTCTAAAATAAGAGGATTTTTTTTTTTGAAAGAATAATAAATTATCGGCTTTCTCAAAGGCGTCAAATAAAAATTTTAACTTTCTGCTTCGAAGATGCGAGTCGTGATCGGGGAGCAAAGGATAGGTTCCGCAGCCTCAGAGCTTCCGGTATGGCACTAGTGAGCATATTCCACGGATGATATAATTTGTTGTCTATCAATTACCCGACCTAGTGACTACCGCCTTTATGGCATGGAACATTATGCAGCAGAAAAATGTTATGCACGTCCTCCCGTTTAACTTTCATGTACTATATCGTCGACCACTGCAATTTTCAAATAAGCTGAACACTATCACAATTTCAAGATTAAAAACTCTTCATATCGTGACGCTTCTTTCTCAGACTTCGAAATTGCGATTTTCTTTTTTTTTTAAATAATAAATAATAATAATTCTGTAATTCATATTTGTATATTGTTTAAATATGGTTTAATTTCAAGTCCTTCAAGTTTGCTATTATTCATTGTTATAGCTTTTGATTATAAGGCATATCATTTTAAACGTTTTTCGAATAATTAAACTTTAAAAGTTCAGTATCTCTAAAACTCTTCAATTATTATTCATATTATTATTATTATTTTCATTATTATTATTATTATTATTATGATTATTTATTAGTAGCAAAAACTACCCGGTCACTTCAAATGTCACTTGATAAGACATGAAATACTTATTAATAATATATTTATGATCTTTAAAACTTATATAATTTTAATTTTTACTTATAGCTTTTCATGTACAATTCTAAAACTGTTAATTGCATGAGGG
>JAAAKG020214044.1:4511-22286 GCA_010014905.2 Druon quercuslanigerum | reverse complement strand
AATATTCCGAAAAGTAAGAATTTTGAACAAAGAAGTTAATGTTTAACCAAATAGTGGAATTTTTTACCCAATAAAAAAAATTAAAAAAATAAAAAAAAAAATAAAAAAAAATAAAAAAAAAAAATTGTTAAATTCAAACAAAAAAAATTAATTCTCCACAATATAGTTGTACTTTTAACTAAGAAAGGTATATATTCAACTAAAAATGGAATAGATACATTTTTTATTTAAAAAATTAGTTTATAAAGACGGATTTTTAAACGAAAAAGTTAATTTTCAACTAATTAGTTGATTTTTTTTCAAAACAGATGAAGCTTCAAACAAAAAACGGATTTTCTACAAACCAGTAAAAGTTTTTCAATAAAAAAGATAAATTTCCAACCAAAAATATAACAGTAGATCTTTCAACTTTTAAGATTTTTTCAAAGAAATACTATTCGGACACATATTTAATGCAATTCAGCCTGGAAACCTAAAAAAGATTTGTTAAAAAATCAACTTTTTTGTAGAAATTTATTTCTTTGGTTTAAGACATCAACAATTACATATAAAATTAAACTATTTGGTTGAAATAATATCAAAGGGTTGACAATGCAACCATTTTGTAAAAAAGTAATGTTTAAATATTGGAAATTAAAAAGTCGAATAAAATCCGGGAATATAAGTGAGGTTCGATTTCTGAAGATAACGAAAGTATAACCAACTTTCCTAGATTTTTCGAATTAACTAATATTCGGAGAACTTTTCGGTTTGGTGGAAAATCAGATTGCCTAGTTAAAAATCCAACCTTTTTTTAAGAATTCATCCTTTTCGGGTGAAAATTTAACTCTTTTGGACAAGATACGTCTTTTGGAATTGAAAATTCAACAATTTTACAAAAAATTTGACCACTTGTTTGAAATAGAACTTTTTTGTAGAAGATTATAGAATTTTGTTAAAATTTCATGTTGGCAATTAAATTTGATTGTAAAACTGGAGAAAAATTATACAGAAGAAGAATTTTGCTCTCTTTTTAAATAGAGCATGTACAATTTTAAAACTGTCTTGATTTTTTAAGAAATTTAGTTGGGAAAAGCGTTCTAAGAGTAGAATGTTTTTTCAGTCTTTGTTTATTAATAGTGTATTTAGCATAGAAAAAAGAAAACTTAGGACCTTTTTCCACCATCTTACGAACGAAGATTATTTGTTTTTTTAATTGTCCGTAAATTTTACCATTCTTGATCATTTTTTAAATACTAAATTCTGATGCTTCCTTATGCTAATGAGGTAGTACAGTGTTATTTCATGCTTTGATTGAATATTAGTGTTTTAATAATAGCAAAAACAAAACTTGAACCCTTTTTTAACCCTCTTACGATCGAAAACGATTTGTTTTTTAAAACCAGATTTAAATTTTAGCACTTTTGAAAATTTCCTGAATACTAAACATGGTGCTTCACTATGCTGATGAGGTTACTATAGTACAGTGTTATTTAAATCTTTGATTGAATATTATTGTTTTAATAATAGCAAAAACAAAACTTGAACCCTTTTTCAACCCTCTTACGATCGAAAACGATTTGTTTTTTAAAACCAGATTTAAATTTTAGCACTTTTGAAAATTTCCTGAATACTAAACATGGTGCTTCACTATGCTGATGAGGTTACTATAGTACAGTGTTATTTAAATCTTTGATTGAATATTATTGTTTTAATAATAGCAAAAACAAAACTTGAACCCTTTTTCAACCCTCTTACGATCGAAAACGATTTGTTTTTTAAAACCAGATTTAAATTTTAGCACTTTTGAAAATTTCTTAAATACTAAACATGGTGCTTCACTATGCTGATGAGGTGTAAATAGCACAGGGGAAATAAAACCCGGAAATGGAAATGAGGTTCGATTTCTGAAAATACCGGAAGTATAAGCAAGTTTCCCAGGTTTCTTGAAATGACTGCTATTCGGACACAATAGGATTCTCGAGTTCACATCCTGGTCGATAGTTATAGTGTTTGTACTCGTCTCCGAAGGCATCGATCCGGATCTTCGTGAATCTCTCCACGAAATTACGCTCCAAGCTCGTAAACTCAAAGAAAATTTAAACTGGCAGAGTTTATATAGATGTATACATTTATATTTGTTTGTGTGTGTGTATGTGTTTGTGTGGGAGCGCGTGAGCGTGTGCGCCTATTTGAGGGTTTATGTGCGTATTTACCTGTACTTTTAGTGCTAACATTAAAAGGCCAAGTGCGCCAGTTAACTTTTTTTTTGTCACGAGAAAAACGACCTAGGCCGGAACCATGACCCTCGACAATTCACCCCCGGTCCTTATATTTTCAGCTGGTCAGAACTTGCTTGCCAATTAAACTATACCAAGCATCCTCTCGCGAAACCTGTTTTAAAGATGTTCTCCTACTCAAATATCTTGTGAGAAAAAAGGTAAACCTTCTTTAATAGGTGATAATTTAAAGTCAATGGCTTTTTTCTTTTTTTGGATAAAGGTCAGAATGGAAACAAAATCCTACCTTAATCCACAAAGAAAGAGAAAGCCATTGACTTTGAAGTATCATATATTAAAGAGCATGGATCTTTTATTCGGATTTAGGTATTGTTTTATATTTCATTTGAATGATTTTTTTTATCGAAATTAAATTTCTCTACAATTTTATCTAGACCTCAAATATATCGCGAGAAAAAGGTAGATTTTCTTTAATATGTGATACTATGTGATATGTGATGCCTTTTTTAGCTCGAAAAAGTTGTATCTCGTCTGAAATAATCATGTCATGCCTTTTCCAACTCAAAAAATGCCCATCTCGCCCGAATAATCACACCAACCCCTTTATAACTCAAAAAACGCCCACCTTATATTAAATTTTCTATGTCATTTTGTGTGTCGAAAAATGCCCATTTTACATTAAATAATCACACCGCGCCTTTTATAACTTAAAAAGGCTCATCTGAAATAAAACCATCATGCTACGCATTTTATAACTGGAAAACACCCCCTCATAATGAACGAATCACCTCACGCCTTTTCCAAATCGAAAAATCCTTATCTTATCTGAAATAACTCGAAAAAGGCCGATCGTATTCTATATAATCATGCTACACGTTTACAAACTTTGAAAACACGCTACGCCTATGTAAGTCAAAAAAATCCCATCTCATCTCAAACAATCACACCACGCCTTTTCCAATTCGAAAAACGCCCACCTTAGATTAAATAATCACGCCACTCCCTTTTAAACTCTAAAAACGCCCATCGCACATCGAATAATCACGCCCCGCCTTTTTAACTCCCCTCCCCCATCTTATCTAAAATAATCACAACACGCCTTTTCCAACTCGAAAAACCCTTCTCTTATCTGAAAAAAATCACAACACGCCTTTTCCAATTCGAAAAACGCCGACCGTATTTTATATAATCCTATGTAAGTCGAACAACTCCCATCTCATCTCAAACAATCACACCACGCCTTTTCCAATTCGAAAAACGCCCACCTTAGATTAAATAATCACGCCACCCCCTTTTAAACTCTAAAAACGCCCATCGCACATCGAATAATCACGCCCCGCCTTTTTAACTCCCCTCCCCCTCTTATCTGAAATAATCATGTCACGCCTTTTCCAACTCGAAAAACCCTTATCTTATATGAAATAATCACAACACGCCTTTTTCAATCCAAAAAACCCTGGCCGTATTTTATATAATCACGCTACAACTTTACAAACTTTGAAAACACCCATCAAACATGAAATAAGCAGTCCACGCCTATGGAAGTCGAAAAACTCCCATTTCATCTCAAACAATCACACCACGCCTTTTACAATTCGAAAAACGCCGACCTTGCATTAAATAATTACGCTAAACCTTATTAAACTCAAAAAACGCCCACCTTAGAATAAATAATCACGCCACTCCTTCCAAAACTCTAAAAACGCCTATCGCACATCGAATAATCACGCCACGCCTTTTTAAACTCGCCCCCCCCCCTATCTTGTTTTAAATAATCACGTCACGCCTTTCCCAACTCGAAAAAACCTTATCTTATCTGAAATAGTCGCAACACGCCTTTTCCAACTCGAAAAACGCCGACCGTATTTTATATAATCATATGTGAGAAAAAAAATCCCATCTCATCTCAAACAATCACACTATGCCTTTTCAAATTCAAAAACGCCCACTTTGCATTAAATAAGTACTCTACACCTTTTTAAATTCAAAAAACGCCCACCTTAGATTAAATAACCACGCCACCCCTTTTCAAATTCTAAAAACGCCCATCACTCATCAAATAATTATGCCACGCCTTTGTAACTCGCCCCCTCCATCTTATTTAAAATAATCACGTCACCCCTTTTCCAACTCGAAAAACTTTGATCTTATCTGAAATAATCACAACACGTCTTTTCCAATTCGAAACACGTCAATAGTATTGTATATAATCAAGCAACACTTTTACGAACTTTTAAAACACCCAACACACATCAAATAATCGCTACACGCCTATGAAGCTCCACAAACTCCCATTTCATCTCAAACAATTACACCACGTCTTTTCCAATTCGAAAAACGCCCACCTTGTATCAAATATTTAGGACACACCTTTTTAAACTCAAAAAACGCCCAGCTTAAATTAAATAACCACGCCACCCCTTTTTAAACTCTAAAAACGCCCATCACTCATCAAATAATTATGCCACGCCTTTGTAACTCGCCCCCTCCATCTTATTTAAAATAATCACGTCACCCCTTTTCCAACTCGAAAAACTTTTATCTTATCTGAAATAATCACAACACGTCTTTTCCAATTCGAAACACGTGAATAGTATTGTATATAATCAAGCAACACTTTTACAAACTTTTAAAACACCCAACACACATCAAATAATCGCTCCACGCCTATGAAGCTCCACACACTGCCATTTTATCTTAAACAATTACACCACGCCTTTTCCAATTCGAAAAACGCCCATCTTGTATTAAATAATTAAGACACACCTTTTTAAACTCAAAAAACGCCCATAGCACATCGAATAATCACGCCACGACCTTCCTATGCTGAGGAACGCCCAGCAAATTCAAAATAATCAAAGTATGTATTTTGGAACTTGAAAAACAACCCTTTACAATTATTAAATAATCATACGACACCTTTTCAAATTCGGAAAACGCCCATCGCATTTTAAATAATCACACGACGACTATTCCAAATCAAAAACCGCTCATCTGAAATCAAATAATCATGCCACGTCTTTTTCAACCCGAATAATAACCCTCTGAAATCAAATAATCACACCGCGTCTTTTCCCACTCGAAAATTGATCGACAGTCATTTAATAAATTCCTACTTATTTCCGTCTCAAATCGAATTTTTTGGCATCAATTGAAACTCAAGTTTGTCTTTCTCTGCTGTTACGGAAAATTAAGTGAACTCCTAGCATATCAATTCTCACGGTCCAATCAAGAGGGTTGATTCGGAGCTACAATAAAAATAAAAATAAAAATAAAAACAAAAATAAAAATATTCCAGAGGATTTTCGTAGCCGAAAATTAGAAATGTTTGTGGAATCGTCTCGAATTAATTTGCGGTAAAGTTAGGAGTGTGTACGTATTGAGAAAAAAAGAGAGATATATATACGCTCCTTAGCTTTGGTTCGGTTCAGTTCGGGGGTTGTTTCCAAGCGAATTGCGTATTGCGTATTACGTAGTGCCTTTGGGCTTATGAGGGTGGAAGCAGACAGGGCGTGGCCGTCCTTGAACCCCTTTCTATAGAGGAAAATTGAACCCTCCCTTTTCTTTTCCTTTTACTCTCCTTTTCCGCTTCTATCTCCCTTTATAGTATCAGTAATCAATATATACCTATATTGTCTTGTTGATCCCTTCCTGCCACTAATAAGGAACTTCATCCCAGATTCAGAAAACTGGAAGAACATTGATCTCACCGATTCTTTTGAAACTTACACAACCTGTTAAAAATACAAAAAGAAAAAAAAATATCTCGAAAATTTCCAACAAATGTTTCCAAGAATGATCACATTTGGAATTTGTCTCTATTTTTTTAAATTTTCTGTTAAAAAAGTGAAACGTTTACATAACTGTCTTGCGAAGAAGAGATGATCAAAGAAGGGTATTTTCTTTTACCTTTATCTGTTTTATTCTATTTTTACTTCTAATGTATGAGTCCTCGTTAAGGTAGGTTAGGTTGGTTGATGCGGGGAAGATTTTTTACTGAAATAACCCTGGGAAATTTTCCCGATAAAAATATCGAAAAATATAATATATACATTTTTGGGATGGTAAAATATATTAAATTGCTAGAGTTTGGAAACAGTTCAGTTAGGCAAAGATTAGACTTCTCTTTTTAAAAAATTTCTGATTGTCAACTCATTTTTTCAAACAGTTATTACGCAACAGCTTGATTTAGGATTAAAAACTTCCAAATTTAAACTTTGTTATTCTAAAAAAAAATACGACATGTTTTCGTAGAGTAAACACTTAACACGTGAACCAGATGTGACACGAATAAAAATTCGCATCATTCGTGTACATCAAACAGAAGATAGACAGTATTATGCCATAATGAGAAAGTCTATAAATCTTGATCTTTTTTTATCATTTGTTTCGATTTCCTCGAGTTTAAAAATTTAAACACAGTGTTTCGTCATCCTTTTATATTTTATATCTTACATTTTTTCACTCATGTTCTATTTCTTATTAAGGTTTATTTATTTCTACGTTTTTAAGGTTTTTTAAATATAATTTTCATAAGAATAATGAGAAAATTCGAAACAGATTTTTGAAAATTTCAGATATGATAATTTTTTTTTAAGTCAACAAAATAGTTCAATCCTGAAACCAAACAACGAATTTTCAACCAAGTACAGATTTTTATTATTTACAAAAAACAGTAATTTTATAACAGTTGCATTTCTAACGAAAAAAAAATAAATATTTTTTAAAGACATGAATATGGATTTTCTATCAAGAATATTAATTTTTTATAAAAAAAATCAACTTTTAACTAAAATAATGAATCTTTAATTTTAAAAAATATATTTTGTAATCGAATACTGAAATTTTCATCGAAAAATGTATAGTCGAAATATCGATAAAAAATGTTTTAATTTTATACAAAAAACAGTTGAAATCGTTTTAAAGCATTCAACAAAATAGTTGAATCTTTAAAAAAAATATGCATTTTTAAATAAAATGATAAATCTTCAAGCAAACAAGTAAAATTTTAAGAAAAAAATTTAACGTTTCACCAACAAATGGAATATAAAAAAATGAGTTGGTGAATAAACTGAAAAATATTTATCCAAAATTCTAAAATTAAATTTGCAATTTTAATAAGAAAAAGATTGTTGAACTTGCAAAAAAAAATGATTTTTCAGCCCCCCCCCCTAAATAGGCAAATTATAATCTTAAGGAAAACATACTTTTGAAAACAAAGTAAAAATTTTGAATTACTTGTTATTTTTTAATTTACTTTTTTTATTTGCTTTCAGCTTGTATAAATTAAATTTGTCTAGATTTTTCAAGAAAATTCATAAAGAATTTTCACGATTTCAGAAATGTCAAAAAGAATATACAGAAAATGTCTCAAAAGTTTTTTTTATTTTACAGGATTTACAACATTTTTGAAAATATTTGTTTAATGTTTTATTATTTTTTTAAATATCTTATAATTAATTGTAAAGTTTTTTAAATTTCAATTTTTTTTTAATTCTGTCTTTCTAAACGTCTTTCCAAACCTTTTTTGATTAATTTCGAAATCTTTGGAATGCTTTGAATTCTTTTTAGATAGACTCTTAAAATAAAATTTGAAAATAAAAAAACTTTGAGAAATCTTAAGAAACTTTTTTTAATCTCTTGAAACCTTTCAAAATCTTTTTAAAAAACTTTAAACAGTTTATTTCGGAATCATCCAATATTTAAAAAAAAATGTTACCAAAAGTTTGAAAAAAATCTGCAAAATTAAAAAAAAATTGCCTTCAAATCGTCCAAGTTCTGTTTTGTTAATTTTGGAAATCTTTTGGAATGTTTATAATCTTTTGAAATAGTCTCTTAAAATAAATGTTGAATATAAAAAATTTAAGTCACCTGAAGAAATTTTTTTTAATCTCTTGAAACCTTTCAAAATCTTTAAAAAACTTCAACATTTTATTTCGAAATCTTAAAAAATCTACATTTTGTTTTAGGTTTCTTAGATTCTTTTATTATTTTTGAAATTTTTAAAAAATGTCTACCTTTACTTCCAGATTTTTTTTATTTTTCCAGATTTTTCTTCAAAACTTTAGGAAAAAGTTGAATCGCTTTAAAATATATTTGGAAATTTAAAAAAAAATTCAAAAATAATAAAAGAATCTTAAAAATTTCCAAGAAAATGTAGATTTTTCAAGATTTGGAAATCAAATTTTGAAGTTTTTTAAAGATTTTGAAAGGTTTCAAGAGATTAAAAAAAGTTTCTTCAGGTGTCTTAAATTTTTTATATCAAACATTTATTTTGAGGGACTATTTAAAAAAATTATCAACATTGCAAAAAATTTCCAAAATAAACAAAACAGAACTTGGAAGATTTGACAGATTTTTTTCAAAATTTTAAGTAAAAGTTCTGTTTTGTTTATTTTGTAAATCTTTTTGAATGTTCATAATCTTTATAAATAGTCTCTTAAAAAAAAAATTTTAATATAAAAAATTTAAGACATCTGAAGAGACTTTTTTAATCTCTTGAAACCTTTCAAAATCTTTACAAAACTTTAACATTTATTTCGAAATGTTGAAAAATCTACATTTTGTTTAAAGTTTTTTATATTCTTTTAATATTTTTGAAATTCTTTAAAAATGGCAAAATAAATTTTAAAACGATTTAACTTTTTCCTAAAATTTTGAAGCGAAATCTGCAAAATTAAAAAAAAACTGCCTTTTAATCATCCAAATTTTTTTTGAAAATCTTTTGGAATGTTTATAATCATTTTCAATAGTCTTTCAAAATAAATAATGATTATAAAAAATTTAAGACATCTGAAGAAACTTTTTTTAATTTCTTAAAACCTTTCAAAATCTTGAAAAATCTACATTTTGTTTAAAGTTTTTCAGATTCTTTTATTATTTTTGAAATTCTTTAAAAATGGCTAAATAAATTTTAAAACGATTTAACTTTTTTCATAAAACTTTGAAGAAAAATCTGCAAAATTAGAAAAAACTGCCTTCAAATCATCCAAAATCTGTTTTTTTTTAAAATCTTTTGTAATGTTTATAATCTTTTTAAATTGTCTTTACAAATAAATATTGAATATAAAAAATTTAAGACATCTGAAGAAACTTTTTTCGTCTCTTAAAACCTTTCAAAATCTTAAAAAAACTTTAACATTTTATTTCGAAATCTTGAAAAATTTATATTTTGTTTAAAGTTTTTTAGATTTTTTTATTATTTTTGGAATTTTTTATAAATGGCTAAATAAATTTTAAAACAATTTAACTTGTTCATAAAATTTTGAAGAAAAATCTGCAAAATTAAAAAAAAATGTCTTTAAATTTTCCAAATTCGGTTTTATTTTGGAAATCTTTTGTAATGTTTATAATCTTTATAAAAATTCAAACAAATTAAATGTTAAATATAAAAAATTAAAGACACCTGAAGAAACTTTTTTTAATCTCTTGGAACCTTTCAAAATCTTTAAAAAACTTTAACATTTATTTCGAAATGTTGAAAAATCTACATTTTGTTTAAAGTTTTTCAGATTCTTTTATTATTTTTGAAATTCTTTAAAAATGGCTAAATAAATTTTAAAACGATTTAACTTTTTTCATAAAACTTTGAAGAAAAATCTGCAAAATTAGAAAAAACTGCCTTCAAATCATCCAAAATCTGTTTTGTTTATTTTGGAAATCTTTTTGAATGTTTATAATCTTTTGAAATAGTCTCTCAAAATATTGAATATAAAAAATTTGAGACATCTGAAGAGACTTTTTTTAATCTCTTCAAACCTTTCAAAATCTTTAAAAAACTTTAACATTTTATTTCGAAATCTTGAAAAATCTACATTTTGTTTTAAGTTTTTTTAGATTTTTGTTATTATTTTTGTAATTTTTTAAAAATGGTTAAATGAATTTGAAAACAATTTAACTTTTTCATAAAATTTTTAAGAAAAATCTGCAAAATAAAAAAAATGGCTTTTAAATCTTCCAAGTTCTGTTTTATTTTGGAAATCTTTTGGAATGTTTATAATCTTTTTAAATAGTCTCTCAAAATAAATATTGAATATAAAAAATGTAAGACATCTGAAGAAAATTTTTCCAATCTCTTAAAACCATTCAAAATCTTAAAAAAAACTTCAACATTTTATTTCGAAATCTTGAAAAATCTACATTTTCTTTTAAGTTTTTTAGATTCTTTTTTTTTAAATTCGTTAAAAAAAGTCTAAAAATATCTCTCAAAATAAATGTCTCAAAATAAAATCTCTCAAAATAAATGTTGAATATAAAAAATTTAAGACACTTGAAGAAAATTTTTTTAATCTCTTAAAACCATTAAAAATCTTTAAAAAACTTCAACATTTTATTTCGAAATCTTGAAAAATCTACATTTTTTAAAAAGTTTTATAGATTTTTTTTTTTAAATTGTTAAAAAATTTATAAATATATTTTAAAACGATTGAATATTTTCTAAAATTCTGAAGCAAAATCTGGAAAATTAAAAAAAAAACTGCCTACGAATCATCCAAATTCTGTTTTTTTTTTATAAATATTTTGTAGTGTTTACAATCTTTTGAAATAGTCTCTTAAAGTAAATGTTGAATATAAAAAATTTAAGGCACCTAAAGCAACTTTTTTTAATCTCTTGAAACCATTTAAAATCTTTAAAAAACTTTAAAATAGTCTCTCAAAATAAATATTGAATATAAAAAATGTAAGACATCTGAAGAAAATTTTTCCAATCTCTTAAAACCATTCAAAATCTTTAAAAAAACTTCAACATTTTATTTCGAAATCTTGAAAAATCTACATTTTCTTTTAAGTTTTTTAGATTCTTTTATTATATTTGAAATTTTTAAAAAATGTTCAAATATATTTTAAAACGATGGAACTGTCTCATATAATCTTGAAGAAAAATCTGCAAAATTCAAATATTATAATTTATTTTTTTTTGAATATTATTGAAATCTTTTAGAATTTTTTGTAATCTGTTTAAATATACTCTCAAAATAAATGTTGTAAAAAATAAAAAATCATTTACCATTGTTTGAGAAATCTGAAGACAAATTTTTGTGTTTCTAGAAACCTTTCAAAATTCTTGAAAAGCTTCTAAATTTTTTGTTTAAACTTTTTAAAAATCTATAGTTTGTTGTCAAAAAAATTATGTTTGTATCTTTTCAAAGTATTTAAATATCTCTTAAACTTCAATAATTTGTTTTCAAATATTTGTGATCCTGAAAAATTGAAATTTTTTCATTTGAATCTTGTACATTCTTCTCTAAAATTTTTTAAAAATATGCTGTTAAAAATAATTTTTTTTTAAATATATATTTAAATCCAAACGAACAAACCAAAAACAGTTAACGAAAGTAATTTTTGATACGTTTGCCTATTTTGTTAGATAGGATTTTAACAATATTTATGATGGAGAAGGATGTTCAGCTTTTCGATATGTCAGCAAATTTTCATATTTTTAAATTTTATTTATAATTTTTTCTTATAATAAATAGATATCTCGACAAGTTGAATGTACTTTGACACAAATCGCAAATGAGTCTCGAGTCATTAATGCTCTGTCCTTATTCGTTAGAATTGATATTATTTACAAAACATTAGTCCCTTATCGTGCAAAAAATAGGCCATCCCTATCATTATTTAACAGTCATTTATATTTTTTTATCACCTTCCTAAACACGAATCATGTGTCAATACTAAAAAAGCGGAAGTCGTTTTGCAAACGCGTCAGAGTGGATCCTTTTCATTTCGTTTAATTTTTATTCTACAAATGACATGAGCCAATGCTTGTTTGTATAATATGTTTGTTGATTTCATCAGTATAATTATTTCTTTGAGATAAAACGTTATTTATTTAAAGCACAAATTTATTTATTGTCAGGCAAATAAAAACTGTCAATTTATCACCAAAGGAATTAAACTTTTAATTTAAAAACAAAAGACCCCCAGGCAGAAGAATTAAAATACGTATACAGGAAATAATTATTTTTAATCTTTCCGCCTGAGGATTTTCTTTCGGATCCAAAAATCCAAGAAATTTAGTTTTCAGTCTGAATTTAAATTAAAACACTTTCATTGTCTAAGAATTTATAAAAAATATATTTATTTACTGGAAAAAATGCTCTTATCAATCTAAAGTCTAGAGAGTGGTATCGATGAGTTTTTTTTTCACTTCATCGATCAGGCCATTTAATTACACAAGAGTCGCATTACGAGTCTCGCATTACAGTAAAGTGAACCCGGCAAACTATTCAGACGATATATATATATATATTTTTTTTAATTGCATGCGAAATTTTCATTCGAGGTTCAATGTTAGGTGGGGTTTGATAGGAATAGGGATTATTTTTATAAATATTATAATGTTTAAATAAGCGGAAAAAATCTAATTACATGAGAAAAAAGTTAGTGCTACAATCATTAATTAAAAAAATCGCTTCCTCAATATATTTTTATTTCAGTTAACGAAAAATGACTCAAAAAAGAAGGAAATAATTTCAAATTTAAGATTGTACGGGAATTTTAAAGATTCAGAAGAATGTTCTATACATTTCAATAATTTTCAGGGGTTTTACCGATTTTAGGTTATTTTTAAAGAGTTCAAAAAATTTTCTAGAGTTTTAAAAAATATCAAATATTTCGAAATATTTTAGGGCATTTCAATATATTACAAAAATTTTCTACATATTTTTCTTATTTAAATAAATTTTAAAGATTTTAGTGTATTTTTAGAAATTCCTGGAAATGTTCAAAGCAGAATGTCAAGGTATTTCAAAAGATTTCAAAGGAATTAAAATATTTTAAGGTATTTGAAAAAATTCCAAGAAGTTTGCAATATATTTAAAAAATCTGGAAAAGTTAAAAAAAAAAAGATTTGAGGAATTTTTGAAGATACCAAAGAATTTTCTAGATATCTCAATATTTTTAAGAGATTTTAAAACTTTAGGGCAGTTTTAAAAATTTTATAGAAATTTTTGAGAGTTGTACAATTTTTTTAAGCATTTCAAAAGATTTGAAGGATGAAACGGTATTTTAAATGATTCCAGGAAATTTTAACTATATTTCAATAATTTGATGAGTTTTCAGTGATTTTAAAGAAATTTTAGGGTATTTTTAAAGATTCTAAGAAATTTTCAAAAGCTTAAAAAAATTGAGGTTCAATTTAAGTTAGGTTTGGTTTGATAGGAATAGGGATTAATTTTATAAATATTATAAATGAGAAAAAATTTAGTGTTACAATCATTGATTAAAAAAATCGCGTCCTCAATATATTTTTATTTCAGTTAACGAAAAATGACTCAGAAATGAAGAAAAATTGTCACGGGAAAAAAAAACATTTTTTCTATCAAAGAAATTTTTTGGAATCAATAAATATTTTTCTTTGAATTAAAGAATCTTTTTGCGGACTTTATTAAAAAATTGGTTAATTTTCCACCAAAAAGTTAAATGTCAACAGAGTAGTCGAATTTTTAATGAAAATAGTATAATTTTTGTCACAAAATAAATATTAGTGAGTTCAATTGTAGAATTTTGAAACATATAAATTAATTTTGAACCAAATAGTAGGATTTTTTACCAGATTGATTGATTTTAAAATAAAAAATATTTTTTATTTAAGAAGAAAAAAATACAAAAAAAATACTTGAATTTTTTACCATGTTGTTCAATTTAAAGCAAAAAAGTTGGATTAAAAAAACAGTTGAATTTTTTATACGACAAATGAGTTTTAAACAAAAAAGTTAATTTTCAACCCAGCAGTTGAATTTTTGGATAAAAAGGTGGAGTTTTCAACAAAAAATTACGAAATTTCAACAAAATATATGAACTTTCAACAAAAAAGTTAATTTTCAACCAAATAGTATAATTTTATACCAGGTTGTTAAATTTTAAGCTAACAGAGATTTTTTATTCAAATTTTTTTAAAAATGAAATAGTCTGTAAAAATTTTATTCCGAAAATTTAAATTTTTAATAAAAAGTTAATTTTTAAGAAAAAGTTAATTTTAAAGAAAAAGTTACTTTTGAAAAAAAGTTAATTTTCAAGAAAAAGTTCATTTTTAAGAAAAAGTTAATTTTTAAGAAAAAGTTAATTTTTAAAAAAAGTTAATTTTTAAAAAAAGTTAATTTTTAAGAAAAATTTAATTTTTAAGAAAAATTTAATTTTTAAGAAAAATTTAATTTTTAAGAAAAAGTTAATTTTTAAGAAAAAGTTAATTTAAAAAAAAGTTAATTTTCAAGAAAAAGTTAATTTTTCAGAAAAAGTTAATTTTAAAGAAAAAGTTAATTTTTTAAAAAAAGTTAATTTTTAAGAAAAAGTTAATTTTCAACAAAAAGTTAATTTTCAACAAAAAATGACGAAATTTCAACAAAATAGATGAACCTTCCAAGAAAAAAGTTAATTTGCAACCAAATAGTATAATTTTCTACCAGATTATTAAATGTTAAGCTAACAGAGATTTTTTATTCGGAAAAAATTTTTGTAATGAAATAGTTGAATTTATCTACCAAGTTGTTGAATTTTTAAGCGAAAGAGACGATTTTTCTGCAAAAATTTCATTCCGAAAATTTAAATTTTTAAGAAAAAGTTAATTTTTAAGAAAAACTTAATTTTTAAGAAAAACTTAATTTTCAACAAAAAATGACAAAATTTAAACAAATTAGATAAACTTTCCAACAAAAAAGTTTATTTTCAACCAAATAGTATAATTTCTACCAGATTGTTAAATTTTAAGCTAACAGATATTTTTTAGCCCAATTTTTTTTTTAATGAAATAGTTGAATTTATTTACCAAGTTGTTGAATTTCCAAGCGAAAGAGACGATTTTTCGGCAAAAATTTTATTCCGAAAATTTAAATTTTTAAAAAAAGTTAATTTTTAGGAAAAAGTTAATTTTTAAGAAAAAGTTAATTTTAAAAAAACGTTAGTTTTTAAGAAAAAGTTAATTTTCAACAAAAAATGACGACATTTCAACCAAAAAGTTAATTTTCAACCAAATAGTATAATTTTCTACCAGATTGATAAATTTTAAGCTAACAGAGATTTTTTATACAATTTTTTTTTTTAATGAAATAGTTGAATTTATCTACCAAGTTGTTGAATTTCCAAGCGAAAATGACGATTCTTCTGCAAAAATTTTATTCCAAAAATTTAAATTTTTAAGAAAAAAATTAATTTTTAACCAAATATAGTCAAATTTTTAATCGAAAAAAAATTTTTAGGCAAGAAAGAAAGAAAATTCAATCAAGTTCTTGAATTTTCAATAAGGAATTCTCAAATACATTTTTTCAACTTACAATTTACAACTTGAATTGTTAGTTAAATGCTTGAATTTTAAACCCGAAAGTATGAATTTGAAGAAAAAAGTTTTATTTTTCAATTATATAGTTATAGTTTAATTTTTTAATTAAAAAAAATAATCTTCAATTTAAAATATGAATTTTTAACAAAGCATGGAATAGCTAACTGTTAATAAAAAAATAAATTAAGTTGAATGCAATTTCTTTGAATAAAATAAAATAAATATTTAAAACAATTGTGATATGAATATTCCAAAATTCCAAATCTTCAAATTTGAAAAATATCAGAATTATAGTTTTCCAAGTGAAAGAAGTTCAAATTTTTAATTTTCCAAATTAAACTTGTATTTTTACAAACTTAAGAGAAATGAAAATTCCAATTCCAAATATTGAATTTTATTTGTAGATAATTTTTAATTAATTTAATTAATTTAAATAATTCTGAAAATGTATTTTTTTCCACTATCGAGCAATCAAATTTGAATTTTCCTTATTTAAAAATATTTATAATTAAAATTACATAACTGGAAAAAATTCTGGTATGAATTTTTACAACGAAGTGATCAAATGATAAAAATATTTCAAATGTGAGAAGATAAAAATTTTAATTTTTACTACTAAAATAAAGTACTTCTATTTTTATTAATTTTTTTTAAATAGTATGTAAAAAATAAACAAAAACTTCGTTATTCAATGATTTATGCAAAGAAGGACATTTATTAAAAAAAAATCCTATAATAATCCAATTGGAAAAAATGATAATTTTTCTTTACAAGTCCAATATATTTCTAATAATAAGGAGAACATTTGTCACAATACTGAAAGAAATGTCTGGATTCGTAAAAAGCGTTTTGATAAATACGATAAAATTTCTTGTAAAAAAAGATGAGGAACTAAACTACAAAGGAGACTGATAAAGTGATAAGAACAAAGTCACTATCGCTACAGCATTCGCTTATTAGTCATATCATTCCTCTTCCGTCTTTTGTTCCGCTTCATTGATAACAAAATAGAAAAAATACCAGTTCTTGTTATTTAAAATAAAAAATAATTCTAATTTATTGTGCCGAGTTGGGAGCTGATAAACGATTATGATTAGTGTACCTTAGCAGAATATTTAGAGAATCTTGTTTAATTCACAGGTGAGGAGAAATCGACCGTTTTAAATTTTCAGTATTTACTCAGCTTCGACTTGTTTGTTCAGTTATGAGATGACGGAAGCCGTTCAACTTTTACTTGTGTCTTCTTATATACCAAAATACTTATTTAAGCTGGCTACAAAAAATTCTTTACAATTTTTCAAACAAAAAATACAAATCAACTCCTGACAATCTAATAATTATTTTTTATTCCTTTCTTCGGCCCTATAAACGGTACTTTGCCTTTTTCTTTTTAAAGTTGAAAGGATTTTTAAACAATTTCAAAGATTTCCAGGAGTTTGACCTTTCGTAAAAGAGAAATCTAATGAATAAGTTTAACTTAACTTGTTTTCGAGGAATTTCAAATTACTTCTACTTATTTTAGTGGATTTTCACCGTTTCCGATGATATGAAGAAATTATGGATATGTAGGAATTTAGAAAATTTTAAATTATTTTATTGATTTAAAGTTATTGCAGAAGATTCCGAAGAATTTCAAGAGAGTTTAAAATTTTAAAAATAATTTAACGTATTTTTAAAGATTTCAAGGAATTTTAAAAATATCTCAATAGTTTGAAGGGATTTGAAAGATTTTATTTTTGAAAGAATTCAAGGAGTTTTCAAGGTATCTTAAAAGATTTCGAAAGAATTTAGAAAATTTATGGTTTTGCAAAAGAGTCCAAAGAATTTCAATATATTTCAATAATCAGAAGGTTTTTTTAAAAAATATTTTAAGGTATTTTTAAACAGTCCAAGAATTTTATAATACCCTTACAAAATTTCTAGAGATTTTAAAAGTTTGAAATATTTTAGGGTATTTCAATATATTCCAAGAATTTTCTACATATTTTTCTAATTTTAATAAATTTCAAAGATTTTAGTGTATTTTTAAAACTTCCTGGGAATTTTTAAAGCAAAATTTCAAGGTATTTCAAAAGATTTCAAAGGATTTAAAATATTTTAATGTATTTCAAAAAATTCCAAAAAGTTTTCAATATATTTAAAAAATCTGTGAAAGTTTTAAAAAGATTTTAAGGTATTTTTTAAGATTGCAAAAGATTTCTAAAAGCTTGAGATTTATAAATATTTGAAAATTTCAAGGTATTTCAAAAGATTTCAAAGGATTTAAAATATTTTAAT
>JAAAKG020214033.1:7349-22287 GCA_010014905.2 Druon quercuslanigerum | reverse complement strand
AAAATTAAAATTATAAAATTATAATTAAAATTAAATTATAATTTACTATCAAAAAAGAAGAATTTAATAAAATTCAAAAATTCTCAACGTAAAAGTTGAGTTATAAACTGGAAAAGATGAATTTTTAAACAAAAAGATTAATTTACTAACAAAAAAGACGAACTTCAATCCAAATGTTTAATTTTCTAAAAAAAAGATGAATTTTTAAACAAAAAGATTAGTTTACTAGCAAAAAATCGGGATTTTAGTAAAATTTAAGAATTCTTAATCAAAACGTTGATTTTCAACTAAAAAAGATAATTTTTTAAACAAATTAACGAATTCACTACTAAAAAAGATGAATTTTTAAAAAAGAAGATTAGTTTACTAGCAAAAAGTACAAATTTTAGCAAAATTCAAGAATTCCTAAACAAAACGATAAATTTTTAACTAAAAGAGATGATTTTTTAAACAAAATAATTATTTCACTACTAAACAAAGATGAAATTTTAAATTAAAAGATTAATTTACTTCCAAGAAAGACGAGTTTTCATTTACTACCAAAAAAAAACGACTTTAAATAACATTCAAGAAGTCGCAACAAAAAAATTGAATTTCAAACCTAAAAAGAATTTTTAAACAAAAAGATTAATTTACTATCAAAAACGAAGAATTCTAAACAAAGTTCATAAATCTTCAACAAAAAATTTGAATTTTCAAATAAAAAATATAAATTTTTTAACGAAAAGGTTAATTTACTACAAAAAAATACGAATTTTAATAAAATTCAAGAATTCCCAATCAAAATGTTTATTTTTTAACAAAAACAATAATATACTACCAAAAAAGACGAATTTTCAAATATTTCAAGAAGTCTCAACCAAAGAGTGGAATTTTCAACAAAAAGCAATTAATTTTAAAACAAAAAGATTAACTTACTAACAAAAAACACGAATTTAAACAAAATTTAGGAATTCACAATCAAAAATTTGAATTTTAAACTTAAAAAGGATTTTTAAAGAAAATTATTAATTTACTACCAAAAAATACGAATTTTTAAGCAAAAAGATTAATTTACTACGAAAATACGAATTTTAAAAACAAAAATATTAATTCGCTAACAAAAAATACGAATTGCAGTAAAATTCAAGAATTCCTAATCAAAATTTTAAATTTTTAACTAAAAAAGATGATTTTTTAAACAAAAAAATTCTTTCACTACTAAAAAAAGATAAATTTTTAAACCAAAGTATTAATTTACTATCAAGAAAGACAAATTTCAATCAAATGAAAGAAAAAAATGTTTTTTTTTTTTTAATCGTTTAACATTAAACTCTAGTTGTTAAATTTTGAAGCAAACAGATGAATTTTTAAACAAAAAGATTTATTTACTACCAAGAAAGACGAATTTTAATTTACTACCAAAAATATTAATTTTAATAAAATTCAAGAATTTACAAAAAAGTTTAATTTTTAACTGCAAAAATGGTTCTTTAAACAAAAAGTTAAATTTTCTACCAGAAAAGACGAATTAAAATTTTTTTTTAAGAATTCTAAACCAAAAAGATGTGTTTTCAATCAAAAAAGAATTTATAAACAAAAAGAATAATTTAATACCAGAAAAGACGAATTTTTATTCAAATTCAAGATTTCTCAACCCAAAAGTTGAAGTTCTAACTAAAAAAGAAGAATTTTTATAAAAAATATTAATTTACTATCAAAAAGTACGAATTTCAATAAAAAAATTAAATAAATAACTACTAAACAAAGTTGAATGTTGAAACAAAAAGATTAATTTACCACCAAAAAAGAAGAGTTTTAATTTACTATAAAAAAAACGACTTTTAATAAAATTCAAGAAGTCGCAACCAAAAAGTTGAATTTTAAACCTACTAAACTACTAAATAGGTGAGGTATAATTTACTACTAAAAAGACGACTTTTAACACAATTCAAGATATTTAAACCAAAAAGTTGAGTTCTTAACTAAAAAAAATTAGGAACAAAAAGAATAATTAAATACCAAGAAAGACGAATTTTAAACAAATATAAAAGTTCTCAACTTAAAAGTGGAGTTTTCAACTAAAAAAGAAGAATTTTTAGACAGAAAGATTAATTTTCTAACAAAAAAGACGAATTTCACTCAAATCGTTGAATTTTCAACTGCAAAAAACGATTTTGTAAACAAAAAGTTGGATTTACAACTACAAAACAAATTTTAAATAACTACAAAACAACGACTTTCAATCAAATTCAAGAAATCTCAACCAGAAAGTTGAATTTTCAAATAAAAAATATGATTTTGTAATCAAAAAGTTTAATTTAATACCAATAAAGACGAATTTTAGTAAGATTTAAGAATTAATAATCAAAATGTTTTAATGTCAATTAAAAAGATGAATTTTTAAACAAAAAGATTAATTTACTAACAAAACAGAAAAATTTAAACAAAATTTAGGATTTCACAACCAAAAAGTTGAATTTTACACTTAAAAAGGATTTTTCAACAAAAAGATTAATTTAATACCAAAAGGGAAGAAGTTGAAACAAAATTCAAAAATTCTCAACGAAAACGTTGAATAAAAAACTAGAAAAAAGCATTTTTAAACATAAAGATTAATTTACGAAAAAAAAGAAGAATTTCAATCAAAATGTTTAATTTTTAACTAAAAAAGATTAATTTTTAAACAAAAAGATTAATTTACTACGAAAATACGAATTTTAAAAACAAAAATATCAATTCACTAACAAAAAATACGAATTGCAGTAAAATTCAAGAATTCTTAATCAAAACTTTGAATTTTTAACTAAAAAAGATGATTTTTTAAACAAAATAATTATTTCACTAATAAAAAAAGATGAATTTTTAAACCAAAATATTAATTTACTACAAAAATACGAATTTTAAAAACAAAAATATTAATTTACTACCAAAAAGATCAGTTTCAACCAAATTCAAGAACTCTTAACCAAAAAGTTGAATTTTTAAGAAAGAAATACAAAAGGTTTCTGTTAATTTTTAAGAAAGCTTTTTAACATTAAAACCTACTCATTGAATTTATAAGCAAAAAAATAAATTTTTAAACAAAAAAATTAATTTTCTACCGAAAAAAATTTTTTTTAACATAATTCAATGAATTTTAAAATTTTTAAATTTTAAACAGAAGTTAAAGAACAAGATTAATTTACTACCAAAAAGAACGAACTTTAATTTACTAGCAAAAAAGACGAATTTTAAATTTTTCTAAAGAATTCTGAGCCAAAAAGTTGAGTTTTCAATAAAAAAAGAATTGATAAACAAAAGGAATAATTTAATACCAGGAAAGACGAATTTTTATTTAAATTCAAGATTTCTTAACACAAAAGTTGAATTTCTAACTAAAATAGATGAATTTTTAAAGAAAAAAATTAATTTATTACGAAAAACGAAGAATTTTAAACAAATTTTCAAATTGCTTAACAAAAAAGTTGAGTTATAAACTAGAAAATAAGAATTTTTGAACAGAAATATTAATTTACTAAAAAAAAGACAAATTTAAACAAAATTTAGGATTTCACAACCGAAAAGTTGAATTTTACACTTAAAAAGGTTTCTCAAACAAAAATTTTAATTAACTAAGAAAGACGAATTTTTAAATTTTGTCCAGAATTCAGAAGCAAAAAGAGGAATTTTCAATAAAAAAAGATGAATTTTTAAACAAAAAGATTAGTTTGCTACCAATATAGGTAAATTTTAATTCGCTGCCGAAAATGACGAATTTTGAACAAATTTCCAGAATTCAGAACCGAAAAAAGGAATTTTTATTTAAAAAAGATGAATTTTTAAACAAAAAGATTAATTTTTAAACAAAAAGATTAATTTACTACCAAGAAAGACGAATTTTAATTTACTACAAAAAAAAGGCGAATTTCAGTAAAATTCAATAATTCCTAATCAAAACGTTAAATTTTTAACTAATAAAGATGAATTTTAAACAAAATAATTAATACACTACTAAACAAAGATAAATTTTTAAACAAAAAGTTTAATGTACTACTAAAAAGGTGAATTTTAATGCACTACCAAAAAGACGAATTCTAATAAAACTCAATATATTTTAAACTAAAAAAGAATTTATAAACAAAAAGAATAATTTAATACCAAGAAAGACGAATTTTTAATAAAATTCAAGAGTTCTCAAGCAAAAAGTGGAAGTTTTAACTAAAAAAAAAGATTTTTTAATCAAAAATATTAAGTTACTACAAAAAAAAACGAATTTCAGTAAAATTCAAGAATACTTAATCAAAAAATTGAATTTTAAGCATAAAAAAAGTGATTTTTTAAACAAAATAATTAAATAACTACTAAAAAAAGATAAAGGTTGAAACAAAAAGAATTATTTATTACCAACAAAAAAGAGTTTTAATTTACTACCAAAAAAAACGGCTTTAAATAAAATTCAAGAGGTCGCAACCAAAAATTTGAATTTTAAACCTGAAAAGAATTTGTAAACCAAAAGAATGATTTACTACTAAAAAGGTGAATTTTAATAAAGACGAATTTTAATGAAATTCAAGATTTTTCCACCAAAAAGTTAAATTTTAAACTAAAAAAGAATTTATGAACAAAAAGAATAATTTACGACCAAGAAAGACGAATTTTAAATAAAATTCAAAAGTTCTCGACCTACAAGTGAAAGTTTCAACTAAAAAAGGGGAGTTTTTAATCAAAAATATTAATTTTCTACCAAAAAATACGAATTGCAGTAAAATTCAAGAATTTTTAATCAAAATCTTGAACCTTCAACTAAAAAAGATGATTTTTAAACAAAATAACCATATTTTCGTATTTTCCCTTGATAATTTTCCAAAAACAATGAAATTCACGACTGTCAACCTAAGAATCAGAAATTTCTATGAGATTCAAATTCTAAATCTCTTTTTCATTTGATCCCCATCATATTGGACAGTTTG
Organism: Druon quercuslanigerum; assembly: GCA_010014905.2. Taxonomy (NCBI): domain Eukaryota; kingdom Metazoa; phylum Arthropoda; class Insecta; order Hymenoptera; family Cynipidae; genus Druon; species Druon quercuslanigerum. The sequence goes on along the minus strand of JAAAKG020214033.1, from coordinate 17,356 downwards.
CCGTTCATCAGACCCGATTTTCTTCTGTGAACATTATATGTATACAAGATGATTTATCTCCCGAAAGGGAAAGCTCTGTAGTAGTATAGCCGTACCGTAGTTACGTAGTAGTAGTACGGCTGTTCATCCGCGACACTTAAAAATTTCTGGGACACCAAGGACCATGTCAAAGGGATTTTGCTCAGCTAAATCATAGATTTTTAAGAAAGAAAGAAAAAAATGTTTTTTTTTAATCAAAAAAAAAAAATCGTTTAACATTAAACTCTAGTTGTTAAATTTTGAAGCGCATAGATGAATTTTTAGACAAAAAGGTTTATTTACTACCAAGAAAGACGAAATTTAATTTACTATCAAAAATATGAGTTTCAATAAAATTCAAAAAGTCGCAAAAAAAACTTTAATTTTTAACTGAAAAAATGCTTTTTAAACAAAAAGATAAATGTGTTACCAGAAAAGACGATTAATAAATAAAATTCAAGAATTCTCAACCAAAAAGTTGAATTTCGTTTAATTTTTAAGAAAGAAATAAAAAAATATTTCTGTTAATTTTTAAGAAAGCTGTTTCACATTAAAACCTACTCATTTAATTTTTTAGTAGAATGATAAATTCTTAAACAAAAAGATTCATTTTCTACCGAAAAAAATTTTTTTTATCATAATTCAAGGAATTTAAAATTTTTTAAATTTTAAACAAAAGTCAAGAATTCTTAACCAAAAATTTGAATATTCAGTAAAAAAATATGCATTTTTAAACAACAAGATTAATTTACTACCATAAAGGACGAATTTTCATTTACTACCAAAAAGACGAATTTTAAATTTTTTTATGAATTCTGAACCAAAAAGTTGTATTTTCAATAAAAAAGAATTTATAAACAAAAGCAATAATTTAATACCAGGAAAAACGAATTTTTATTCAAATTCAAGATTTCTCAACCCAAAAGTCGAAGTTCTAACTAAAAAAGATGATTTTTGAAAAAAGGATTGATTTACAACTACAAAAACAAATTTTAAATGACTAAAAAATAACGAAGTTTAACAAAATTCAGGTATTCTAAACCAAAAAGTGAAATTTTTTAATAAAAAATATTATTTTTTTAACAAAAGGTTTAATTTAATACCAATAAAGACGAATTTTTAATAAAATTCGAGAGTTCTTAATCAAAAAGTTGAAGTTCTAACTAAAAAAGAAGAATTAAAAAATATATATATTTATTGACTACCAAAAAAGACGAATTTCAGTAAGATTCAAGAATTTCCAATCAAAATGTTTAATTTTCTACTATAAAGATGATTTTTTAAACAAAAAGATTAATTTAATACAATAATACGAATTTTAAACCAAATTCAAGAATTTCTTACCAAAAAGTTGTGTTATAAACTAGAAAAAAAAAAGAATTTTTAAATAAAAAGATTAATTTAATACAATAATACGAATTTTAAACCAAATTCAAGAATTTCTTACCAAAAAGTAGTGTTATAAACTAGAAAAAAAAGAATTTTTAAACAGAAAGATTAATTTACTACTAAGAAAGACGAATTTTGACATTTTTCCAGAATTCAGAACCAAAAAGTTGAATTTTCAATTAAAAAAGATGCATTTTTAAACAAAAAGATTATTTTTTACGAAAAAAGACGAATTTTAATTTACTACCAAAAAAGACGACTTTAAGTCAAATTTAAGAATTCTCAACAAAAAAATTGAATTTTTAAGAAAGAAATACAAAACTGTTTATGTAAATGTTTTAAAAAGCTGTTCAACATTAAAACCTAGTTATTAAATTTTTTAGCAAAAACATACATTTTTAAACAAAAATATTACTTTACTATCAAGAAAAACGAATTAGAACTTACTACGAGGAATTTTAATTTACTACCAAAAAGATGAATTTCAATAAAATTCAAGAATTCGCAAACAAAAACTTTATTTTTTAACTGAAAAAATGGTTTTATAAACTAGAAAAAAAGAATTTTTAAACAGAAAGATTTATTTTCTACTAAAAACGAAGAACTTTAAAAAAAAATTAAAAATTCTCAATGAAAAAGTTCAGTTATAAACTAGAAAAGAATAATTTTTAAACAAAAAGATTAATTTACTGACAAAACAGACAAATTTAAACTAAATTAAGGATTTCACAACAAAAAAGTTAAATTTTAAACTTAAAAAGGATGTTTAAACAAAAAGTTTAATTAACTGTTAAAATTATGAATTTTAATGCACTACCAAAAAGACGAATTTTAATAAAATTCAAGATTTCTGAATTAAATTGCTGAATTTTCAACTAAGAAGTATGATTTTTAAAACAAAATGATTAGTTTATTACCAAGAGTTTATTACCAACTAAAAAAGAGGAATTTATGAAAAAAAGGATTAATGTAGTACCTAAAATACGAATTTTAAAAACAAAAATATTAATTTACTACCAAAAAATACGAATTTCAGTATGATTAAAGAATTGCCCATCAAAATGTTTAATTTTTAACTAAAAAAGATGAATTTTTAAACAAAAAGATTAATTTACTACAAAAATACGAATTTTAAAAACAAAAATATTAATTTACTAACAAAAAAGAGGAATTTCAGTAAAATACAAGAATACAAAAAACAAGAATTTGCAATTAAAAAAGATGAATTTTTAAACAAAAATAATAATTTACTGCCAAGAAAGACGAATTTTAATTTAATATCAAAAAAAGCGATTTCAGTAAAAGTCAAGAAGTCTTAATCAAAACGTTGAATTTTCAACTGAAAAAGATGAATTTTAAACAAAATAATTAATACGCTACTAAAAAAAGATGAATTTTTAAACAAAAAGTTTAATTTACTACTAAAAAGGTGAATTTAAATGCACTACCAAAAATGCAAATTCTAATAAAACTCAAGATTTTTTAAACTAAAAGAGAATTTATAAACAAAAAGAATATTTTAATACCAGGAAAGACGAATTTTTAATAAAATTAAAGAGTTCTCGAGCAAAAAGTGGAAGTTTCAACTAAAAAAGAAGAATTTTTAATAAATAATAATGATTTACTACCAAAAAATACTAATTTCAGTAAAATTTAATGAAATAACAATTAAATATTAATAAGATTAATTTACTACCAAGAAAGAAGAGTTTTAATTTACTAAAAAAAAACGACTTTAAATAAAATTCAAGAAGTCGCAACCAAAAAGTTGAATTTTAAACCTAAAAAGAATTTTTAAACCAAAAGAATAATTTACTACTAAAATACAAGTTTTAATACAACTCAAGATTTTTTAAGCAAAAAGTTAAATTTTAAACTAAAAAATCCTATTTTCCTATTTTCCCCTGATAATTTTTTAAAAACAATAAAAATGACCAATGTCAACCTAAGAATCAAAAATTTCTATGAGATTCAAATTCGAAATCTCTTTTTCATTTGATCCCCATCATATTGGACACTTTGCCATTCATCAGACCCGATTTTCGTCTATGAACACTATATGTGTACAAGATGATTTATCTCCCGAAAGGGAAAGCTCTGTAGTAGTATAGCCGTACCGTAGTTCGTAGTAGTACGGCTGTTCATCCGCGACACTTGAAATTTTCTGGGACACCAAGGACCATGTCAAAGGGATTTTGCTCAGCTGAATCTGATCAATGACTTTTGTCGTGTGCACATGATTTTTCATCCTCTGTCTCCTAGCTTGCTTGACGTTCGACTCCTTCCGCAACAGCGTCCAAGAAAAGTTTTCGAAAGTTGAGGAAAAAATTGAATAAAGGAAGAAAGGAAAAAAAATTAAACTGCCGTTAGAGAGTCGGTTGGATGCGGAAGCAAACTTTGCTAAATCGTCTGTGTCGTGATAGTAAAACAAGGTCATTTATCTGTATCAAAGCTGGCATGTTTTTGTTGATATTGTTACCCTCGGACCATGGCCCTCTGCTTTTGTTGATTGCTTTTTGTTGGATTGCAATGTACCGCTACTTGCTTTCAAATTCTTGACATTTCTCATATTTCAGGGCTTTTTCAAATTTTTCACTAAGGAGCTTGTGATTAATTTATATTTTTCAAAAATCTATTGGGCGTAGTCCGTTTCAAATCGGTCAGGCTGGACATCCTCATCAGTCACTGAATCGGTTTGTCAATAAATATCTTGTTTTTCAGGGGATTTTGGAAGGCACGTGTTTAAACAGTTTTTAGAAAATATTTATTTGCCAAAAATTAGCAGCTGTCCATAATTACGTTGGGAATTTTAATTTTTAAACAAGACTTTTTTTCCTCAACCAAAAAGTTGAAGTTTAAACTAAAAAAGAAAAATTAAAAGAAGAAGATTCATTTAACACCAAAAGAAACGAATTGGTAATAAAATGCATGAGTTCTCAACCAAAAAGTTGAATTTTTGAGAAAAAAAATTGTTCATTTTTAAGAAAACTGTTTAACATTAAAACCTTGTTGTTAAATTTTTAAGCAAAAAGATTATTTCTGAAACAAAATGATTAATTTATTACTGAAACGAACGAATTTTTAAAAAAATTTAGGAATTCTCAACCAAAAAGTCGGTTTTTCAACTAGACAACTTTATTTTTTAACAAAATTCAAGAAATTTAAGAAAACCAAAACTTATGCATTTTATTACAAATTTGTCTGTTTTGGTTTTATTAAATTTCTAGAATTTTGTTAAAAATAAAGAATTATTAAATTTTTTTTAAAGTTTGTTTTTTTCGGTAATAAATTAATCACTTTGTTTCAGAATTAATTTTTTTGCTTAAAAATTTAACAACTAGATTTTAATGTTATACAGCTTTCTTAAAAATTAACAACACATTTTTGTCTTAAAAATTCAACTTTTTGGTTAAGGATGCTTGAATTTTTTTAGAAATTCGTTTTTTTTTTTAGTATAAAATTAATGTTTTTTCCTAATTCATCTTTCTGTTTCAAAAACAACCTTTTTTATTTCAAAATTCTACTTTTTAGTTAAGAATTTTTTAATTTTGTTAAAAATTCGTCCTTTTTGGTAGTAAATTAATTTTTTTTCTTTCAAAATTCCTCTTTTTTGGTTGAAAATTCAACTTTTTGTCTGGGATTTCTTAAATTGAAAAAAAATCGTTTTTTTCAGAACAAACTTGATCATTTTGTTTTAAAATTAATCTTTTTGTTCAAAAATATAACAAATAGGTTTTAATGCTAAACAGCTTTCTTAAAATTTAACAAAAAAATTTTTACCTAAAGTTCGACCTTTTAATTGAGAATTCTTGAATTTTATTGAAAATCCTCTTTTTTGGTAATAAATTAATATTTTTGTTTAATAATTCATCTTTTTTTGTTAGAATTTTAACTTGTTAGGTCAGATTCCATGAATTGCATTACTAATTCGTCTCTTTTGGTGCTAAATTAATTTTTTTAATTTTTCTTTTTTAGTTTAAAATTCAACTTTTTGGTTAAAATTTTTTATACTTCATTAAAAATTGGTATTTTTCGGTTTTAAGTAATCTTTCTTTTTTGAAATTATTCTTTTTTAGTGTATAATTCAACTTTTTTGTTATAGAATTCCTGAATTATTTTTGAAATTCTGCTTTTTTGGAAGTAAATTAATCTTTTTGTTTAAAAGTTCTTTTTTAGTTTGGAATTTTAAAACTCGTCTTTTGTACTAGTAAATTAATATTTTTGTTTAAAATTCTTTTTTTATTGAGAGGTAAATTAATCTGTTTGTTTAAAAATTATTTCTTACTTTAAAATTCAATATCTTCGTTGAAATTTTTTCTTTCTTAAATATTCAACCTTTCGGTTGAGAACTTATGGATTTTATTACAAATTTGTCTGTTTTGGATTTTTTTTAAATTTCTTGAATTTTGTTAAAAATAAAGATGTCTAGTTGAAAAATCAACTTTCTGGTTGAGAATTCTTAAAATTTTTTAAAAATTTGTTTTTTTCGGTAATAAATTAATCATTTTGTTTCAGAATTAATCTTTTTGCTTAAAAATTGAACAAATAGGTTTAATGTTAAACAGCTTTCTTAAAATTTAACAACAAATTTTTTTCCTGAAAATTCGACCTTTTAATTCAGAATTCTTAAATTTTATTGAAAATCCTCTTTTTTGGTAATAAATTAATATTTTTCTTTAATTATTAAAGAAAAATAATAATTCATCTGTTTTTGTTAGAATTTTAACCTTTTAGTTCAGATTCCATGAACTTTATTACAAATTCGTCTCTTTTGGTATTAAATTAATTTTAAAAAAATTTTTTGTTTGGTTTAAAATTCAACTGAATTTTCAACTGAAAAAGATAAATTTTTAAACAAAAAAAATGGTTTACAACCAGAATGGACGAATTTTTAACCAAATAAAAAAATTATCAACAAAAAAGTGGAATTTGCGCCTAGAAAACTTTATTTTTAATAAAATTCAAGAAATTTAAACCAAAAAGTTGAATTTTAAACTAAAAAAGAGTTCTCAACCCAAAAGTTAAATTTTTAAGAAAGAACAAATTTTTTGTTAATTTTTCAAAAAGCTTATTGAATTTTTTTTAACTAATTTTTATCGAAATTCAAGAATTCTCATACAAAAAGTTGGGGTAGCAGCTGAAAAGATAAATTTTTAAACACCGTGAATAATTTACTACCACAAAGTTTGGATTTTTTAACAAAGTTCAAAAATTCTCAACGAAGAAATTAAAATTTCAAGTAAGAAATAATTTTAAAAAACAAGTTAATTTACTCCCACAAAAGAAGAATTTTAAACTAAAATATTAATTTACTAGAACAAAAGAAAAATTTTAATTTACTATCAAAAAAGATAAATTTCAATAAAATTCAAGAATTGGGAATGAAAGGTTTGAATTTTCGACTGGCAAAAAAGACGAGTTTTAAATATAAATTCCAGAATTCTAAACAAAAAAGTGCAATTTTCAACTAAAAAAGGTAGTTTATGAAACAAAATGATTAAATTACTACTAAAAAAGACGAATTTTAATCTACTAGCAAATAATACTAATTTTAATAAAATTCATACATTCTCAACCAAAAAGCTAAATTTTGGATTAGAAAACTTTATTTTTAACAAAATTCAAGAATTCTGAAAAGTTGAAATATCAACTAAAAAAGATGAATTTTTAAACAAAAAGATTAGTTTATAGTACAACTAGAAAGGACGAATTTTTAACCAAATTTAAAAATTCTCAACCAGAAGGTTCATTTTTCGACTAGAAAACTTTTTTTAAAACAAAATTTAAGAAATCTTAACCAAAAAGTTGAATTTTAAACTAAAAAAGAGATTGATTAAAAAATTTGTTTTGTAATTTTTGAAAAAGATAATTTAATTTTTTTAAACTGATAATTCAAGAATTCTCAACGAAAAAATTGAATTGTTAAGTAAAAAATAATTTTCAAACAAACACATTAATTTCCTTCCAAAAAATATTTTAAAAAAATTCGAGAGTTCTCAACCAAAAAGTTACATTTTAAAATAAAGAAGATAAATTAAAAGAAAAAGATTCATTTAATACTAAAAGAGACGAATTTCTACAAAAATTCAAGCATCCTTAACCAAAAAGTTGAATTTTTTAGAAAAAAAATGTGTTGTTAATTTTTAAGAAAACTGTTTAACATTAAAACCTTGTTTTAAAATTTTTAAGCAAAAAGATTATATCTGAAACAAAATGATTAATTTATTACTGAAACAAACGAATTTGTAAAAAAATTTAGGAATTCTCAACCAAAAAGTCGTTTTTTTAACTAGACAACTTTATTTTTAACAAAATTCAAGAAATTTAAGAAAACCAAAACATATGCATTTTATTACAAATTCGTCTGTTTTGGTTTTGTTAAATTTCTGGAATTATGTTAAAAATAAAGAATTCTTAAATTTTTTTAAAGTTTGTTTTTTTTCGGTAATAAATTAATCACTTTGTTTCAGAATTAATCTTTTTGCTTAAAAATTTAACAACAAGGTTTTAATGTTATACAGCTTTCTTAAAAATGAACAACACATTTTTTTTTTAATTTAAAACTTTTTGGTTAAGGATGCTTGAATTTGTTTAGAAATTCGTTTTTTTTTTAGTATAAAATTAATGTTTTTTCGAATTCATCTTTCTGTTTCAAAAACCACTTTTTTTATTTTAAAATTCCACTTTTTAGTTAAGAATTTTTTAATTTTGTTAAAAATTCGTCCTTCTTGGTAGTAAATTAATTTTTTTTCTTTAAAAATTCCTCTTTTTTGGTTGAAAATTCAACTTTTTGTCTGGGAGTTCTTAAATTTAAAAAAAAATCGTTTTTTTCAGAACAAAATTAATCATTTTGTTTTAGAATTAATCTTTTTGTTCAAAAATGTAACAAATAGGTTTTAATGTTAAACTGCTTTCTTAAAATTTAATAGCAAATTTTTTTCCTAAAAATTCGACGTTTGAATTGAGAATTCTTGAATTCTCAATTAAAAAATAGAAGCAAAAAAATTAATTTTGAAAAAAAATGATTAATTTTTTACCGAAAAAAACGATTTTTTTAAATTTAAGAACTTCCAGACAAAAAGTTGATTTTTTAACCAAAAAAAGAGGAATTTTTAAAGCAAAAAATTAGTTTACTGCCAGAAAGGACGAATTTTTAACAAAATTAAAAAAATCTAAACTAAGAAGTGGAATTTAAAAAAAAGAATGTTTTTTCAAAGAAAAAGATGAATTCGGAAAAAACATTAATTTTATACCGAAAAAAAACGAATTTTAAAAAACATTTAAGAATTCTCAACTAAAAAGTTGGTTTTTCAACTAGACAACTTTATTTTTAACCAAATTCAAGTTTCAATTAATTTACTACTAAAAAAGACGAATTTTCGCTACTGACGAATCCGGGGTAAAAATTAAGAAATTCAAAATGACGAATCCAATATGGTGGACTAAAATAAAAAAAATTGTTTGATTTGAATAAAAGTCAGTACTAAGGGGGTTTTTACATTGCTGATGATGAACTCGGCGTCAAAATTACGGAATTCAAAATTGCGAATGCAATATGGCAGAATAAAACACAAAAATATCGATTTTAATTAAAGTCAGCGCTAAAGAGTTTTTTACGTCTTTGATAATGAATCCGGAGTCAGAATTCAGAAATTCAAAATGGCGATCCAAAACAGTGATCTAATATAGTGAACCAAACTGTATAGTCAGTAATGAGGTGTTTTTTTACGACGCTGATGACGAATCCGGGGTCAAAATTAAGAAATTCAAAATGACGAATCCAATATGGCGGACTAATATACAGAAACTCGTGTGATTTGAATAAAATTCAGTACTAAAGGGGTTTATGAGATCTTTGGTGACGAATTCAGAATCAAAATGAAAAAATTCAAAATGAAAATCCAATATGGCGGACTAAAATACAAATAATCTCGATTCTAATGAAAGTCAGTACTAAAGGGTTTTTTACGTCTCTGATAATGAATCCGGAGTCAGAATTCAAAAATTCCAAATAGCGAATCCAATATGGCGGACTAATAAACAAAAACTCGTGTGATTTGAGTAAAAGTCAGTATTAAGGGGTTTTTGAGGTCGTTGGTGTCGAATTCGGGATCAAAATGAAGAAATTAAAAATGGAAATCCAATATGGCGGTCTAAAATACAAAAAATCTCGATTTTAATAAAAGTCAGTTCTAACGGGTTTTTTTACGACGATAATGACGAATCCGGGGTCAAAATTAAGAAATTCAAAATGGCGAACCCAATCTGGCGGAATAAAATACAAAAAATCTCTATTTTAATTAAATTCAGTACTAAGGGGTTTTTTACTACGCTTATAACGAATCCGGGGTCAAAATTAAGAAATTCAATATGGCGGACTACAAAAACTCATGTGATTCGAATAAAAGTCAGTACTAAGGGGTTTTTGAGGTCGTTGGTGACGAATTCGGGGTCAAAATTAAGAAATTCAAAATGGCGACTCTAATATGGCGGACTAAAATACAAAAAATCTCCATTTTAATGAAATTCAGTACTAAGGGGTTTTTTACTACGCTTATAACGAATCCGGGGTCAAAATTAAGAAATTCAATATGGCGGAC
>JAAAKG020214022.1:0-22288 GCA_010014905.2 Druon quercuslanigerum | reverse complement strand
AAAAACCTCATAAAACATTGAAAAGGCTTTTTCATTTCATTCTGAACTACATTTTTAGTTATTAATATAACAAACTTTATAGTGTTTTGGATAACGACGAACATATAACTAGGAGACAATTAAGGCGGTGAATCGTTAAAAAGGCTAAAGGCAGTATATAAAGTAAACAAACTGAATGATCGTATTTACATGAATCAACAGATGAGGAAGCGCGAATCTCAACTAAATTTAAAATTTTGTTCTTGAAATTTTAAGAAAAATTATTTGTTTAAAAGAATGTATTTCAAACTCTCTCAAAATCTCTTCTGTGTTCAGCAATGCTAGTTTTTAGTCTTCTTCCAGTTTCACCTATGTAAACTTTGGTACAACATTTGCATTTTATCATAAAAATTACACCAGATAAATTTTCAATGCTATCACTGTCCTTTATCTTTAATAAATGGTTACCTAAATTATTGGTGTTCTTGAAATAAACGTTTATATGAAATTTTTTTAATGAAAGTCGTAAACGATCGGAAAGACCTTGTACATACGGTAAAGTAACTTTTAAATCAAATGTGTTGTGAGCATTAATCCATTTGTTTTTATTGTTAGTGCTGTTATAAATTTCATGAACACGTTCTGTAATAATTTCATTCATCAAAGGAAGAGGATGGTTGTTGTATAATAATGTTGTTTTTAATTGATTTAGGTTTTCTTTTCTAAATTAAATGTCACTTAATTTGAAACATCTATCTACTAAACCTTTTATTAAACCGATACTATAATAAAATAAATTGTGTGAATTAAAATTAAGATATCGCCCAGACCAAGACGGTTTTTTAAACCAATTTGTTAGTAAATCACCATTTGGAACTTTAATTATTTGTAAATTAAGGTAGTTTATAGCAATTGCTATGATATCGTCAACATATCTCTTATATAGGACAGGTTTAAAGTTTATTAATTCAAGTGCTCTTTTTTCAATGTCTTGTATAACTAAATCTGAAACTACCGGAGATTAGGGCGAGCCCATAGGGCAACCTGATATTTGTTCATAGAATTTGTTATTGAAGGAAAAACCGTACCATTGAAAACTGTTCTTGTTGCTATTGATAATTCATTCCAAGTTATTTTTGTTAAATAAGGATTTAAATTGAGTTTTGCCTCAATGCAATCTAGAGCGAGATCAAGTTAGATGCTATCAAACATTGATACAATATCTAACGAAACTATTGATTGAGTTTTAGGTACGGCAATGTTCTTAAGAATATCTTTAAGTTGCCAACTATTTTTTAAATACGAAATAGTATTTTGTGAAAATGGTTTTAAGATATTAGATATGTATTTCGATCAACTATAAGTAGGAGAACCAATAGTGGAAACAATCAATCTCCAACTTAAATTTGGTTTATGGATCTTTGGGAGCGCATAAGCTTTTGCAACGACACTATTATGAGTTTTTATACGGTATGCAAATCTATCATTAAGCAATCTTTTCTTTTCCCATCTAATGACTATGTCGTTACATTTATTTTCCATTGTTGGAAGCAAACTAGTTTTTATATTGTTATATAGAATATCATTTTTATGAATATTTTCAATTGTTTTATTGTAGTCATCTCTATTAGCTGCAACGGTTTGATTGCCCTTGTCAGCTTTTACGAAAATTAAATCTGTAAGTTTATTTTGAAAATTTTGAACTAACTTCCGAATGTTAAGTTTTAAATCAAAATCTTCAATATTTTTTATGGAATTATCAATATTAGCAACCAAACTATTAAAGGGAATTTTATTCACATTAAAAGGAACACTGAAATTGTTTCCCAAAGCTAAAGTTTCAGCAACCTCATCTGGGATTTCAACATTTGATAAATTTTTGAAACATCTATTTAGTCTAAAATCTTTAATATCTCTATTAAAAATTAAAGACCTACTCTTGAGTAAATCAAAATTTTTGATACAATCATCTCGTTTTATATATTTTAAATTTCGAAGACTTTGTTCTTGTGAATCAAAAAACTTATTAATAAAGCCATCAGATATAACTCTTAATAATTGATATTTTAAGTAATTTGAATTGTAATTTGTTTGGAATGTGAATTTAGTTTTTTTAAACTTAGAGGATAAATTATCGTTTAAATTGTGAAGAAAATACTTTCTTAAATGTTGTTGAGTATGTGCTGGTATTAAGGAATAATTTCTACATCTAATTAAAAAAGTACGTTGTTCTTTAAGAATAACTAATCTTCTATTGGTGTGTATCCAATTTCCAATTTGTTCTCTTGTAGTAACACCATACCTCGTACAGATGCAGGATAAGTAACCCATGGTGACCAGAACGTTGCTGACTTATTGTATAATATAAAAATTTTGGAAACCATAATTTGATGTGACCGTAAGAAATAATTAAACAAATTCTACAAGATTTTTATACATTGTCGGTCAAAGATTGGTTTGATTTTGGTTTCCAAAATCTTTATATTATTGTTCAAGACAATCATCGAAATGTTAAAAGAGTCTGTGAATTATTACATGACTATCGGATTATCTTTTCACTATTTTAAGAGTCGTGGAATGATTCGCGGACTAAGGTTGTAATAAACGTTATAAGAAATTTTTGATCTATCCTAAAATCTTGGACAGTCAACTATAAAGTTTCGGCAACTTATATTTTCATGTATATTTAGGATCAAGGATTTTAAAGGATTACAGAGGGTTTTAAATATTTTAGCGGACTGCAAAGGTTTCAAAGGATTCATAAGGTTTAAAAGGGTGGTAAAGTATTTCAAGGGATTCAAAAAATACAAGAAATCTCATAGATTTAAAAAAATTAAAAAGATTTTTCGCGATTTCAAGTATTCCATTTAGATGTGTCTCACATACTTGTTGGTCTTTTTGGTGTAAAGTATTTTCAAAAACTGTTTAAAATAATTGTAAAGTTTTTAAGGGACTTTAATAAATTTGAAGGATTTCAAATTATTTAAAACATTTTAGGGGTTTTACGAGACTTCTAAATTTTTAAATCATTTAAATAATGATTATTATTTACTTCCGAAACAAATTTAAAAGATTTTAAATATTTGAAGGAATTTCCCGATAAGTACAAAATTTCTTAAAATATTTTAAATTCCTATTAAATGCATATCCTAGCTTTGAAATATAAACGCAATTAAATTTATAAGAACTTACCTTTGCAAAACAAATTATAACGAAATATCTATACCAATTAAAATATAAGGTAGATGTTTCAGTAATCGTGAGTCTTGAGGTCTAAACGCCACAAGTAAGTATTTTCCGCATAAAAATACAATCCTAAAATATTTTAAAGTAAGCTTGGACAGTGCTTGTTGTGGAAACCAAATTAGATTTTTTATACAAATAGTGAACATGGGTAAAGAAAATGAATTTATATTGCCGGTGGCGATGAATCACAAAATGTTAAACGTAAATATGTCAAGAAGTTACTTCATCAGGACGAAAATTATTATTTTTTCAATCAAAAATAATTTTTGTTTCATAAAATAAATTAAAATCTTCATTTAGTACCTTCTCGTTCAAGAAAAATCGGTCACCTAATTTAAATTAGTGCTTAAAACTGAAAAGGATGATGTTAAATATTTGCATGACTTTCGAGATTTCATTATGAATTTTTTAGTTTATTATCATTTTCCAATGAAATTAATATTTATTAAATAGTTTTTTATTAGCTAACATTAATCTATACTGAATAATATGAAAAAATGTGTAATATATAGTTATAAAATTATTGACCGTGTTAATATTTTGACAACGTAAACAGAACATTACCTCCAAATGCACATGATTTTGTTATTCACTGCAATTTATCAAACTTCGCCATTGTGTTTATAATTTCTGTTTTCGATTTATTTTTAAGACCACATTATTATTATATTTCATTAAAGAATATTTAAAATACAATGATACAATCGAAATACACCTCCAAATCGCTAAAAACTGATTTCAAGAAAACTTAACCTTTTTCACGAAAACTGAGACTCACGATTACTATAGTACATGGCAGATTTGGAAATCACGATAACTGGGACATTGTTGCTTTTTGACTTTTAATTGTTTATAAATGAAAAGTAATATTCAATATGACGTAAAAAAATTCTTGTAAGATTCTAGGAGTTTAATGCTTCAATCTGTACCAATCATTTTCGAATAATCCTTCCAAAACAACTTTCTAAATATTTAAAGTCAATGAAATCTCTTATGGTTATAATTGCTGGGACTATTACCTTATAAAATTTGGATCCTGAAGATGTTTAACATTAAACATTAAAAATTTAGAAAAAAATTTAATACAAATAATACTTGAAAATAGTAATCGTCCCTATAATTATTTATATCCTTTATTCACTTCCCCTTCGCATTCTGGCTAAGGACACCCCCAAAAATGATAAAATTTTAAGAATCTATAGAGTATTTGATGTTAAAATTTTAAAATTCAAAACGGTAGATCCAAAATGGCCGCTAAAATTTCCAAATTTTTACGCATTTGTGTCGGACGCAATATGGCTGCCAATATTTTAATAATTTCACCTTTTTCTACAAAACCTGGTATAAGAATTTTTTCAGGGCCATTGAATTCGAATTTGATCTAAAAGTTGGAAAATGAAAATTTGCTAATCCAATATGACTGCAAAAATGTCCAGTTTTTTAAAAGTATTTATATGAAACTTAGTAAATGGTGAGTTTTGGGATAGGTAAGATCGAATTTTATGTAAAAAATTCAAAATATAGAATGACGGATCCAATATGGCTGCAAATTGTTTAAAACTGTTAAGTATTTCTATAAAATTTGGTACATGGGGTTTTTCGGTGTCTTTGAGTTCAAATTTCATATCAAAATTTAAGAAATAAAACTGTGGATACAATATAGCTGGCAATGTTTAACATATGTGTATGCTATAACAATTGAAAAATGTCAAAATAATGTATTTAATATGACGGCAAAAACTTCAGAAAATTTACACATCTATATAAAATTTTGCATAAGAGAGTTTTTGCGGTCGCTGTGAAAAAGTGATGTGTATTTTATATAAAGTGCACAAAACACTGATAATTTTCATTTGTTTTTTACAGAAAAATGTATAAAATAAATAAAAAATAACATTGTCTTGTATGCTATATATAAACAATATATAACTTTTTCACCTGGGAAACGTCAAATTTCATGTTACAAATCTAGAATTCAAATTGGCGGATCCAATATACAGCCAAAATTCCCGGCAGCCAAAATTTTAAGAAATACACGCATTTGTATGAAATTTGGTATATGGGGTTTTTCGGTGTCTTTGAGTTCAAATTTCATATCAACATTAAAAAATTAAAACTGCGGATACAATATAGCTGGCAACGTTTTACGTATGTGTATGCTATAAAAATTGAAAAAATTCAAAATAATGTATCCAAATATGACGGCAAAAACTTCAGAAAAAGTACTCGTCTATATACAATTTTGTTTAAGAGAATTTTTACGGTCGCTGTGAAAAAGATATATACATTTTATGTATAGTGGACAAAACACTGATATTTTTCATTTGTTTTTTGCAGAAAAATGTATAAAACAAATCAAAAATAACATTCTATATATATATATATAAACTATATATGAACAATACATAAACAATATATAATTTTTTCATCTGGGTTGCGTCAAATTTCATTTTACAAATCTAGATTTCAAATTGGCAGATTCAATGTACAGCCAATTTTTCGAAAAAGTTACTTATTTGCATGAAACTTAGTATAATGGAAATTTCGGGGTATTGGCTTGGAATTTGATATTGAAATTTGAAAAGTCTAAATGGCGGGTCCAATACGGCGGCCAAAATTTTAAGAAATACACGCATTTGTATGAAATTTGGTATATGGGGTTTTTCGGTGTCTTTGAGTTCAAATTTCATATCAACATTAAAAAATTAAAACTGCGGATACAATATAGCTGGCAACGTTTTACGTATGTGTATGCTATAAAAATTGAAAAAATTCAAAATAATGTATCCAAATATGACGGCAAAAACTTCAGAAAAAGTACTCGTCTATATACAATTTTGTTTAAGAGAATTTTTACGGTCGCTGTGAAAAAGATATATACATTTTATGTATAGTGGACAAAACACTGATATTTTTCATTTGTTTTTTGCAGAAAAATGTATAAAACAAATCAAAAATAACATTCTATATATATATATATAAACTATATATGAACAATACATAAACAATATATAATTTTTTCATCTGGGTTGCGTCAAATTTCATTTTACAAATCTAGATTTCAAATTGGCAGATTCAATGTACAGCCAATTTTTCGAAAAAGTTACTTATTTGCATGAAACTTAGTATAATGGAAATTTCGGGGTATTGGCTTGGAATTTGATATTGAAATTTGAAAAGTCTAAATGGCGGGTCCAATACGGCGGCCAAAATTTTAAGAAATACACGCATTTGTATGAAATTTGGTATTAGGGGTTTTTGGCGTCGTTTACTTCGAATTTGATATTAAAATATGATAAACTAAAATGACAAAAAGAGAGTGTTCCGGGATTTCACTTCAAATTTGATGTTCAAATTTAAAAATTCAAAATAAAAGATCCAATATCGAGTATGCCTTTGATACCTAAGAATCAAGTCTTGATTCTCAGGTATCAAAGGAAGAGCATCGCTCTTTCGTTGCTGTTCCAACCTGCTCAAATTTTTCTTACCTTGATAAGGGTGTTGTACGAGTACCGAAAAGTTGGTAAATATTATATACAAAAATTTTTTATTGGGATTTGATAATAATAAAAATAAAAAATAGGAAAGAAACAAAAAAGACATTTTATGGTTGGTTGTCCAAATTTGTTCGTTGGATTCTTGGTTTGGCTTTCAGGAATTCTATACAGAAACAAGCTATCTTCTGCTTCTCGAAAAACCGTCAATTAGGCTATTATTTTAATTTATTTGTTATAAACAATTGAGTGTAAATATTAGCAACACATCGCAGTTGGTAATTATTTTTGAAATCTTGTCAACTTGGTTCAATTGAACTTAGCACGAGAGAGTAGAAATTAAATTTTAATCCACTTTCCTAACTAATACCAGCGGCTTTCACGTAAACAAGCAATACAAAAGAAATAAAACCAACTAGATTAACAATTTTTTTCAAATATTGACAGTTTATCTTTTTTTTTTAATGAGATGAGTTTTCGCGGTCGACTTTTACCGAGGAGCACGTGGCGTGGAAGCAATGGTATCATGGTATGTATGCCGCAATCGCGAACGCACAAAGTCTCGTCCCATAAATCGTGCGAGCGGGTAAGTGGCAAGTGGTGAAGTGGAGTACTAGGGCGAAAAACTACCTCCCAGACTCTGGCATTTCTCATGAGGTTGGAGCCTCTGTGGAGCCCGGAGGTAATCGATCCGTTAGATCGGAGAAATTTCAATCGGGTAATGCGTACCAGCATCTCTTCTCTCTGCCACTTCTTTCTCCTAATTTTTTTTTCTTTCATCTTCTTCATCTCATTCCTTCTCCTTGTGAGAAATTGCATCACGAGATCGTCCCATCTGAAGACTCTGATTGATTGATTGAATGACTCGAAATGAATGAACGTCTCTTGGGAAAGTGGCTACTTACTTTTAACACCTTTTGCAGACATTAATGTGTCAATGAGTTTTATCAATATGAAATGACTGATACTCACAAGTCAATAAATCATAAATAGCTTTGAGCTTCGATTAAACGATTGAAGCGAAGACAGCGAATGTGATTGAAAAGTATCCAGTAAGATAAACGAAAGGATTTTCATTTAAGATCCAAACTATATCAATTCTTTTGTTCAAAATTCATATTTTAAGATCAAAAATTTAAATTTTGTATGGAAAATTCGTCTTTTTGGCTTGAAAATTAAACAATTTAGTAGAAAATTCCATTATTTCGAACAAATTAGTTCTTTTTTTGACGGCACGTGTAGAAAATCCGACTGTTTTTGGTTAAAATTAAAAACATTTTTGATTAAAATATCAACAATTATATCCTTGGTAAAAAAATCCAGTTTTTAGTTAAAACTATTTGTTTAAAACTTTTAATAGCTTGTTAAAAATGAACTTTTTTCCTACAAAATAATATTTTCGGGTTGAAAACTCTACTGTTTTTTTTAAATTTCAATTATAAAAGATTGGTAGCAAATGAAACTAATTTGATACAAAATTAAACTATTTCGTACAAATTAGTTTTATTTTTGACGGCACGGGTAAAAAATTCGATTGTTTTTGGTTAAAAATAAATATATTTTTGATTAAAGTATCAACAATTAAATCCTTGGTAAAAAAATCCAGTGTTTGGTTGAAACTATTTGTTTGAAACTTTTACTAGCTTTTTAAATTTCAATTAGTTTGTTAAAAATGAACTTTTTTCCTAAAAACTAATATTTTCGGGTTGAAAATTCTACTGTTTTGTAGAAAATTCGTCTTTTTGTCTTTAAATTTTTTAATTTTGGTAGAAAACTGAACTATTTTGGTTGAAAACTGAACTATTTTATTGAAATCCAATCTTTACATTAAAAAGTGAACAATTGGGTTTTCCTTTTTTTACTGTAAAATCTTTAATCATATTTTTTTGTCAAACATGCAATTTTTTGGTTAAAAAATAATTTGGTCGGTTGAAGATTTATCTACTTTGGTGAAAATGCGTCTGTTTTAATTCAATTGAACTAATTTGTAAAAAAAATCTTTTTTATTTAAAATGTCAAAAGATTGGTAGCAAATAAAACTAATTTGGTATATAATTAAACTATCTGGTTTGAAAAAATATTTTTATGCTGATAATTAATACTTTTCTGTTGAAAATTTAAATAATTTGTAAAAAATTCGTCTTTTTTGCCTTAAAAATTCAACAGTTGGATTCAAAATTTTTTTCCACGACTAAAAATTATTTTTCGGTTTGAAATTCCAGTTTTTTAACAGAAAAATTGCTATTATTTTATAACTTTATTTTTTCGTTAAAAATTTAACTGTGTTCTTAAAAAGTAATCTGTTTTTGTTAATAATTAAACATTTTTGTCAAAAATTCTTTTAATTTGTTTTTTTCAACTATTTCTGCTTCAAAATTAAAATCCTTTTTCGTTAAAATACCAACAATTACTTTTTTTGCTTAAAATTTAAATTGTTTAAAGAAAACTCGTTTTTCGCTTGAAATTTGAAAAGTTTGGTAGAAAATTGAAGTATTTGCAACAGTACGGTTGAAATTGTTTTTTTTTGATAGCAAAATATTTCTGCTTTGAAAATTCAACACTTGGGTTGAAATTTGTTTCCACGGCTGAAAAATATTCTTTGCTTTGAAATTCAAATTTTTTTTATCGAAAAATTGGTATTATTTTATAATTTTATTTTTTCGTTAAAAATGTAACTGTTTTGTTAAAAATTAATTTGTTTCTTTTAATAATTAAACATTTTTGTTGAAAATTCTTCTCATTCATTTTATTTAAACTATTTCTGGTTTAAAGTTAAAATCCTTTTTCGTTAAAATATCAGTAATTAAATTTTATGCTGAAAATTTAAATTTTTTATACAAAACTCGTTTGTGGCTCGAAATTTGAAAAGTTTGGTCTAAAGTTGAAGTATTTTCAACGGTACGTTTCAAAATTTTTTTTCTTGACAGCCAAATATTTTTGGGTTGAAAATTTAACTGCTTGGTTTACAGTTAAACCCTTGTTAATAATTAATGTTTTTGTTGAAAATTTTTTAATTTTAGTTAAAAATGAACTGTTTTATTTAAAAATATAACTATTTTGTTTAAAAATTATCTTATCGGTAGAAAATTACCCTGCTTAGTTAAATATTCAATTATTTGGTAAAAAATTTATATTTTTGTGTAAAATGACATATTTTTACTTAAAATGTTGTAAAATTAGAGCGCTTTTTAATCTAAATATAATATGGTATTTTAATTTTGCTTGAAAGAATTAATTCCCCTAGTTTAGTGAAAAATCTCATTATTTCCGGCGGGGTAATTTTGGACAAGTGGGGTAACTTAGGAGATTCCTAAATTAATAGTTATAATAACTTTTTAAACTTTTTTTTTACTTTTTATTTTTTTTTGTGCTCTTCAACATAATCTAGAACCTGTTAAGTCTTTAACTAGCTCTAGATTCTAGTTAAAACCCTTTTAAGTAATATAAAATATTTTTTAAAGAATGTTCCAATTATCACCACGTTTTCAAAATTATCCCGTTTGTCGGAATTTTTTTATGAAAATTGGAAAGTTGAGTGATATACCAAACTGTGGTTTAAAATAAAAGTCAATTTCAAATAGATCATTTATATTATGCTACGGTCGGTAATCTGGCATGACAAGTGATTCGACGATTTTACGCCCATTCAATGACCCCGTCTCTGCCATCATTAGTAAAGCAGATTTAGTAGACTACAAAGAGCCAGGAATACATTACACTTGTCTAAGCTAAGTTACTATAAAATTAGCATTGAATCGGTATGTGGAAGAACCTAGGTTACCTGTTGAGGTCAAGGTCCCTACTTTTCAGGTCAAAGTAGACCATCACGATGGAGAGTGGATTAATGTACCTAATCGTGGTAACAAAACTTTTATGGTGTATTTTTTTCATCAATCTAATTTTTTAATTCTGGTGAATCTAATATCAGATTAGCGACGATTTTCAATTTTAGTTCTTGCAATTATTTTTCATGATAACAATAAATAACTCTTTTAAATGCATCACTCAGAAGAAATTTTTGATGGTAGGGTTGGGAGGATTTGGTGAAAATTACGTTTTGAGCCACAAAAAATTAAATTTCTAACAAAAGAAATGATTTCACATATCAAAAAGACGAATTTTCAAGAAAAGTTAAATTCTCAGCCGAAAAGGAGTTTTAAGCCAATAAAGAAAAAATTTGCAATGCAAAATGTGCAATTATTAAGACAAAAATACAAGGTTTTAAGAAACATTTAGATTTTCTACAAATATTTGAATTTCGTACCATATTTTTGAATTCTTTAGTGATGAAAAAGAGTTTTCTCTAACAGTTCCATTTTTAACCAAAAATATGAATTTTAGACAAAAAGGTTCACTTTAAACCAAGCAGTTTATTATAAAACAAATTGTTATATTTTCAATTTAAAAAAATCTACTCGCTGCGCGGGCATATTCTAATTACGCAAGGCTCGCTTCGCTCGCAAGCTTAAGCGCTCCTAGGGCGCGCGACTGTGATTGTGAATTCTCTTTAGTTAAAGCTCCTTAGGCTTTAACGAACACATTCTCATCACGTAAATCGTGCTTCGCACGCGATTTCGTCGACAATGCGAACTTTTCTAGATTATGTTCAACTCATCAGTAAAAATCTCCTTTTTAATGGTTAATTTAATATTTGTTTCACATTTCGCATTAAATTTTATTCTTAGCCATCCTGAAAAGTGTATATCATTTCAATAAACTTATATTATTACCATTCATGATATGCATTATTATTGCAACAAAAGTATTTTTACCGTCTTATTTTTATCATTAAAAAAATGGGAATTCCATTATAATAAAAATTATTATTAAACATTCTACTGCAACTTGTGCGATTGTGCCATAAATATAATTTATTTATATTCAATTTAGATTTAATTTAGGCAAAAAATGTTGGTAAATAAAATATTGTTGTAGTTTATAACAAACTTGTAGATATTTTTTGGTTAAACAACTTCTGTCTTTTAATTTTGTTGGTCTCTTGTGTCGTTTTTTCATAAATTTTCTTAACATTTTTTTATCTTATTTTTTAATTTAATTTTTTTTAAAATCTTTTTTCATACAAAATTTATAGATCTTTTTAGAGTAGACAACTTTAGTATGTTAATTTTAGTTTGTACCTTGTGTCGTTTTTCGAAAAATTTAATGTTTTAATTTTTAATCTCATTTTTTGTTTTTTTTTTTAATCTTTTTTTTAAATTTATCGATCTTTTTGTGGTGCACAACTTTATTCTGTTAATTTTACTTCGTAACATGGATCGTTTTTCGAAAAATTTAATTTTTTAATTTTGAATGTTTTTTTTACATGTAAGGCAAAAACTGCGTGTCCTATCAAAAATTATTTATGACAAATTTGAATGAGTTTTCACTATTTTTGGCAAGAGCAACGTTTGTCTATTTATTTCTTTCATAGCTAATGCCGTTTATCTAAAATTTTAATTTTTGATTTTTAATCTTCTTTTTTATGACTAAAAACAAAAACCATGCATCCTAAAGAAAATTAATTAATGATAAATTTGCAGATCTTTTTGGGGCGCGTAATTTTAGTGAATTCATTTTTTCATGTCTTGTATAGATTGGCCGAAAAATGGAATTTTTCAGTTTTCGCCATTTTTCGTATGATAAAAATTTGAATTTTCAACTTTTAGACAAAATTCAAAAATTTATCATGATAATCTAGTCTGCTCCGCTTAAAATTTTCATTTTAATTTATTTTTCTGGATTTTGAAAATTCTATAACTCTGATAATTTTCATTTTATCGAAAAAAGTCATAAAGTCATACTTCCGAGTACTTTAAATATCCGTAGATAGAATTTTTTAATTAAAAAAAAACAGTCTCAAATATTTTGAAAATGTGTTCACTTTTTGAATTTTCATCCAAAATGCACAGCCAGACACCTTCGTAAAAATAATTTTTTCTGACTCAGGAGGTCTCAAAACGTGGAGATTTGATGAAAACCGACAAAGTAAAGTTTTACATAAAATTAATAATAATACTAATAATAATACTAATTTGCAATAATAATTATATATAATAATTTATAATATGATTATATAATAATAATTTACAATAAAATACATACATTTTTAACCAAATACTTAATTATTTTAACTAAAAAGTGCAATTTTTCAATAATAATGGAATAGTTACATTTTTATTACAATACATTATTTTTTCAATAATAAAACTAATTTTCTGGTAATATTTAAATTTCCTAACAAATATTAAAATTATCCAATCATTTAAAAGAGCTTTCTACAAAATATTCGAAGTTTCGTCAATTTAAAAAATTAATGTTCTATCAGAAAACCGTGAATTTGCAACAAAATACATAACTTTTGAATAAAACACTGGAATTTTAAAAATTCATAGATTATTTTTACAAAAAATCGAATAGTTAAATTTTCATTGCAGAAAACTAATTTTTAATTTAAAAACCTGATTTTCTAAAAACTAGATTATTTTTCTACCAAATATTCAAATTTACTATCAAATTGTTGTGAAAAGTGAATTTTCAACCAAGAAGATCGACTTTTTACGAAAAATACGAAATTTCAATAAAATACATCGATTTTCAAACAAACAGTTGAATTTTCAAACTGAAAAAATAAATAAATTTTTTTCCAAAAATTAAAAGTTAAATTTTGATTAACTAAACATTACTTTTCAAACAAAAAACTAATTTTTTTTATAAAATTTTAACTTTTACCGAATTTGTTAAATTTTATAGTTAAAAAATTAATTTTTAACAACAAAAAAAAAACAAGTTTTTGACATAGTAGTTAAATTTTCCAAGAAAATTTTGAAAAAATATAACTTCTTATGCATACAATTTATATGATATATATAATAATTTCACCTGGAATTTATTTTCATTTTAAATCAAGAACAATTCAATTTAACCGAAAAATACCAATTTTTAACAAAATACTGGAATCCTACACTAAAACAGATTAATCTCCAAACAATCAGTTGAATTTATAACCAAAAAAATTAATTTTCTATCCAAAAAATAAATTTTTTTAACTGAATACATAAATTTTTAATCAAACACTTCAATTTTCAACTATGAAAATTAACTTTCTAAAACAAAAACGATCTTTCAATAAAATACATAAATTTTAATCCACATATTTGATTTCTCAAACTTGAAAAGATTAATCTTTTATCAAAAATGAAATAGTTATATTTTTAATTACGAATATTCAACAAATCCGTTGAACATTCAACTTAAAAATATTAATTTTAAAAGAAAAATTTAATATTCAAGCAAAACCTTAAACATTCAACTAAGCTGTTGAATATTCAACCAAATAGATAAATTTTCAGTTTAAAAAAATTAATATTTATCCAAAAGAAGAAAAATTTTCGTCGCAGCCGTTCAATTTTTAACCAAAGAGACGAATTTTATCTAAAATATGAATCTCTTACGAAAAAATGAACCTTTAAAATATTTTGTCAACTAAATATGTAATAGTTGATATTTCAAAAATTAATTTTTCAATTAAAAAAAGAAAAACGGTTCTTCAACAAGATAGTTAAATTTTTCACCTAAAAATGTGAATTTCCAATAAGATGCAATTTTTAAACGAAACACTTTTACTTTTAATTACGCATTTGTAACCAAAAAAGATCAAAATTCTATAAAAAAAAGATTAATTTTCAGTAAAAAAAAACTTTTTTGTTACAACAACAAATCGATTTTTAAACAAAGAGAATAATTTTTAAATAAATACATTAATTTTTAACTAAATATTTTAATTTCTCAAGGAATTTTTAACCAAATAGTTACATTTTCAACTAAAAAAATACATTTTGCACCAAAAAAGTAATGGTTAGATTTCCAATTAAAAAAAATAATAAAACGAGTTTTTAACATGGTAGTTAAATTATGAACCAAATAAATCAATTTTTAACTAATATGATAAATCTTCAACTAAAAAAAATAATTTTTAACAAAGCAATTCAACTTCCGATTATTGAGTTTAATTTTTCTAACCAATTATTCAATTTTCGACAAGAAAGTACATTTCATTTTAAACCTAATGTTAACCAACGAAATTTAACCGGAAAACATTTTTTTAGCAAGAAGAAAAAATTTTTCAACAAAAAACCACGTACCCCCCCCCCCCCATGCAAGACAATTTAAAACGTATTTTTAAAATGCCTCTAATAGTCTATAGTACAGGGGTTTTTAAATGTTTGCAAAATCTAAAGCATGTATTTTTTGGTTTACAAAAACACAGTTTGAAAAATTTCTTTTGCAACTTCGTGCCACAACCTAATTCGTCTTTGATGTTTTTTAAGCGAACGGCTCAATTTCGCTCGTAATCGATTCACAGTACTTTTGATTGGAATTCATGAAAAATGAATTCGTTGCTTTAGTTCATGGTACATTTACGTTATGCATGCATTGCGATTTGTGACTTTAGAAATACTTTACAAAGCGACATTGAAATTACTTTAACTGTACAAACAGTTAAAATAAGACTCTTTTCTTCTACTAGGCGAAATAACTGCGAACAATAAAATTTGAGAAACCGCAACTCTTCAGTTACACTGTAAAAACTTTAACAAGATTACAGAAAAAACAAACTGCTCTTTCTTTTCCCACATCAGTTTAGAATTTAAAGTAATACAAAGTAGGTATCGAGAAGCGGTTTAAAATTTAAATCTTTCGACAAATTACAATAATATTACTATCGTACTGTATTTTATTTATTTTTTCAATACGAAATCAAAATTAAATTAAAAATATTTATTTTCTTACGTGACGGCATGAAAATATGAAAGCAGATTTTGTTATTTTAATTTTTGTACCATATATTACCTTTCGAAATTCTCGGTACGACCAAGCGCGAGTACTATTAAAAATCGCTTCTGATTTTCAAACGTGAAAAAATAGCGAGAAACTTCTTTAAAAAACCGTTAGAAAGATAATGAAATTTCGCCTCGAGTGACCTATATTAGCGATATTTTTAGCTTATAAGGAGAATACACCCCGTGAGAAGTTTTAAATGTAATACTTTATATTAAAAAAAAGATTTAAAAAAATAGTATAATTTTCATCCAAAATGTTAAATTTTTAATCTACAAGATAAATTTTTAATGAAAAATATAATGGTTGAAATAGATGAATTTTCAAGACAAATAATGAATTTTCCATAAATGAAGATTTTTCTTTCATAAAAGAATATTTAAAAAAAAATAGTATAATTTTATTCAAAACAGTTTAATTTTAAACCTACAATATGAATTCTCAATGAAAAATATAATAGTTGAAATAGATGAATTTTCAAGTCAAATAATGAATTTTCAATAAATGAAGATTTTTCTTTCATAAAAGAAAATTTAAAAAAAAAAATAGTATAATTTTCATCCAAAAAGTTCAATTTTGAACCTACAATATGAATTCTCAATGAAAAATATAATATTTGAAATAGATGAATTTTCAAGTCAAATAATGAATTTTCAATAAATGAAGATTTTTCTTTCATAAAAGAAAATTAAACAAAAATAGTATAATTTTCATCCAAAAAGTTCACTTTTGAACCTAAAAGATGAAT
The DNA here is from genome assembly GCA_010014905.2 of Druon quercuslanigerum. Lineage (NCBI taxonomy): Eukaryota > Metazoa > Arthropoda > Insecta > Hymenoptera > Cynipidae > Druon > Druon quercuslanigerum. The sequence goes on along the minus strand of JAAAKG020214022.1, from coordinate 5,983 downwards.
TTTTTAAGTCAAATAATGAATTTTCAATAAATGAAGATTTTTCTTTCATAAAAGAAAATTAAAAAAAAAATATTATAATTTTCATCCAAAAAGTTCAATTTTGAACCTACAAGATGAATTTTCAATGAAAAATATAATAGTTGAAATAAATGAATTTTCAAGTCAAATAATGTAATTTTAATAAATGAAGATTTTTCTTTCATAAAAGAAAATTTAAAAAAAAAAGTATAAGTTTCTTCTAAAAAGTTCAATTTTGAACCTACAACATGAAATCTCAATCAAAAATATGTTAGTTAAAATAGATGAATTTTCAAGCCAATGAATTTTCAATAAATGAAGATTTTTCTTTCATAACAGAAAAAAAATTTTTATCCAAATGGTACAACTTTCAATCCAAACGTGTTAATATGCAAACAAACAGTTTGCATTTTTAACTAAAAAAGAGACAATTTCGAACCAAGAAGAATAGTTTTGAACCGAAAAGACGAAATTCCAATTTAAAAAAATTAATGTTCAAACAAGAATAAAAAAATAAAATTTTCTGGTGAAAAAATTAATTTTAAACAAAAAGAACGGATTTGTATCAAAATAATTAAATTTTCAACCCAACAGATGAAATTTTATCAAAAAAAATAAATTTTTAACAAAAAAGTTTGACTTTTACCAAAATCAGTGAATTTTAAATTAAATAAAATAAATTGTCAACAAAATAGTTCAATCTTCATCTGGAATAGTTAAATTTTCATTACAAAAAATTATTTACAACCAAAAAAGAAATTTTCAACCAAGAAGATGAATTTTAAACAAAAATTTAATTTTCTACTACAATATATTTAAACTTTCAATCTAAAAGGACAAATTTGAGACAGAACATTTACATTTTCAACCAAAAAGGATGATTTGTTAACAAAATTGTTCTACTTTCAATCAAATAATTAATTTTTTTAACTAATTATATGTTGTCTGGAGAATGATACTTCTCTCAGGTTGTTAAAAATGTGTGAATCCTCTTTAAAACAAAATTTTTTTTCAAATACCAATTTCTCAATTTCTGATCAAAAACACTATCATAATTAAAAAAAATTTTAACTATTAAAAATCTTGTTCAAATAATAATGGTTTTCGTCTGAAAATGGCAGTTTTCGATGTTCCAAAATTATGCATCTTGTTCGAAATCTATTTCTTTTTTAATTAAATATTATTATATGCATTATTATATATATTATTATATCATACGCATTATTATGATTATATCATTTTTAAATTATTATCAAAACTATAAATCTTATTTAGAATTTAATGATTTTTCTTATAAAATACATATTTCAGGTGGAACAAGCCAACATAAACTCAAGTTATTGAAAAGTTGTAAGTTTTCCTTGAAACTAATATTTTTTAATTTAAAATAATAATAATTTCCCTTTGTGATATTATCGATGCAAAATTTTTTTGGAGAAAGGATGGTATTATAAGGTATTTGCTTATTTTATTCGGTGAGAATTTTATTTAGTTAAAATATAGATGTCTTCTAATTTATTAGGAATTCGTCGCTGCGTCTATAAAAATTTCGGTACAAAATGCCGGACTTTTTTGGCACGTGTAGACACTCTTTTACCAAAATTTTAAAAAGCTAAAAGAATTCAAAAGAAATTTTTCAATTTAAGGTTTACAAATTGGTACACCCTAATATTTGCTTGTCGGTATATTGTTAAATTTTCTCATAATAATACTAAAAACTCACGTTAAGATGTAATTATTACTCCACTAAAGTGAAGATTTCATTGAATTATCTTCTCATAACACTTACCTGAAACAAAAAATGATAGGAATTAAAAAAATTGACAATTCAATCATATTATATATAATATATTAGTAGCGAGCGGCCTTTTTGTACAGGTTTTATCATAGCCTACAAATCATTCGATTTTCTTCGACAATGACTCGAATTAAAGTTCTTGGCATGTGCAAGTAAATTTACAATAAAAAATAATTTGTTTTTATTTCGCTCGGATGATTTATGTTGTTAAAGATTGCAACATAAGAAAAATAAAGAAATTTTTGTTTTTTAATTATTTTTAAATTAAAAAAATTGACATTTCAATCATATCATATTTAATATATTAGTAGCGAGCGCTCTTTTTGTACAGGTTTTATCATAGACTACAAATCATTCGATTTTCTTCGAAGATGACTCGAATTAATGTTCTTGGCATGTGCGAGTAAATGTACAATAAAAAATTATTTTTTTTTTTATTTCTCTCGGATGATTTATGTTGTTAAATATTGCAACATAAAAAAAAATAAAGAAATTTTTGTTTGCAGATGACCCTGCTATTAAGACCTTTGTATTATTCTGATTTCTTTCAAAAAGTGGCTTAAACTGAAGATCATGACATGTAGATGTGAATAAAAAATACCAGTGCGCTGGAATCTTCCCTTTTAAATTGATATTTAAAATTTACTGGATGGAATAGCTTAAGATGACTTAATTTTAAAAAAAAATCTTTCGGGGATGATTCAAGCTGAAGGACAACAACCATGATTAAGAATTTTTTTAGACGTATCCTTAAACAATTTTTTTAAACAGTAGGTTTTAACCGGCATTTGAATTTAGATGTTAACTAAAAATATAGTGGGTCTTCAGGAACACCTAAATCAGTTCCAGAAAACTAATAAATTGTTGCTAACAATCTAGTGTTTTTTCGGAAAAATGAGATTTCGGAAAATTGAAATTTCTGCTACATATAGGGTGATGATAGGATAATCAAACTCTGGACTCTTCTTTTACGGACATCCTTGCCTTTCCTGGTCGATTTTCCCGCAAGAGATCTTGCCGCTTGTTAAGATAATGCGAAAAACACCCATCACCATCGCGAAGTGTCCGTTAGTTAAGAATGTTATGGGAGTGAAATTAGTCGTTCATAACCATATGGGTTACTTATTTACAATTAGCTTAGCTTACTCATGTCAATCTCACAGTGCAATGACGTCTGGTTATGGAAGCACTGATGGGAAGGAAAGCTAATGCCCCGCCAATCCTCGGAAGAGAAACTGAAGATTAATAGTGCCGCGCACCTAATAACCCATAAGAGCTTCGGATTACAAACTACTATGCAAACATGCGTTTCGATTCGAGTCGAATGTAACGACCGACCTTTGAGAAAATTTGCAATATCATACACAAGAATCGTGAAACGCCAGCGGGCTTTTCGTGAAGTCTGAAAAGTAGGTCTAGAGGTAAGGTCGAGGTCATCATCGAGGGTCTTGGTCGCGCACGAGCATCATTACCATCATGCACGTCCCTGAAAGGACGAGCAGGTGCAGAGTTTATCATTATTTTACCAATTTTTCAGATAATTTTTTTCTGAATTTAACGAGGAATCCCGGTTTGTTTTACCGGTACATCAAACAGTATAAAAAGTGCTTTTGACAAGTATATACTTGTAAAACCGCTCATATGTTCAATTTTTAAAGGATTTTAATATGTTTTTTTTTTGTTTAAATGACCGTATGAACAGTTATAACAAGACACTGCTAATAAATGATTCCAGCTAAAGTAACAATTTTTATTTAATCACAAATCAATTTAATTTTTTTATCGAACTTTTCAAGTGTGTCACTGTTTTAAAGATATGTTTGGGAAAAGGAAATGGAACATGAGTAACTTTTTATGATTTTCAATTACTTCAACGAATTTTTGTAAACAAATATATAGTTTAACAATGTCTGAAAGAAGTTTATGTTGTTTTATTTTGTAATTAGACAAAAAATGTATATAAACAATAGCTACAAATAAATGACGGTGTTTACCATTCTTCCTAATATATAATCAATTGTTTTCATGGAGTCGACTAAAAATATTTATCTAGCGACTGCTTGCTGTCATATTTTTCAAATTAACAATAAATATTTTTTATTTGAATAATTTATCTGAACAAACACACATTTTGATATTTTTTGCACGAATAATCTCATTTTTTTTCGATTAAACTAAAAATGTCTTAATAACAATTTATTCTTGTCATGTTTTTGTAATTTACAAAAAAATTAATTATCTAAATAATCATTTATATTAATAAATACCTAAGAAAGTCTTGTCATTGACTTGTTGCTGTCGTGCTTTTCAAAATTAAAAAAAAAGTTACTATTTAAACAATTTATATAAAAAATGCACATTTCGTACTTTTTTCCAAGAAGAATCTCATTTTTTTAGCCAACTAAAAATATCTTAATAATGACTAAATGTTGTCATGTTTTTTTGTCAGAAAATGTTAACTATTTAAACAATTTTCAGAAAAAACAACAATGTTAATATTATTTTTATGAATAGGCTTAATTTTGTTACGCAATCAACTAAGAATGTCTTACCATTGACTCGTGACTGTTATTTATTTCTAAAAGACAAAACCTATTAATTATTTAAAATATTTTTATTTTAAAATGCACATTTAGATTTTTTCTATAAAAAGTCTAATTTTTAAAGAACCAATTAAAACTGTCTTACCAATGATTTCTATTTCTCATATTTTTCAAATTAACAGAAAATATAATTGTTGAAAGAATTTTTATATAAAATACCTATTTTTTCTAGTTTCCCATGAATAAGATCAATTTTTTCGCAGAATCAACTAAGATTATTTTGCAAATGTTTTTCATTGTTTATAAAATCATACCAGCAGCGAGTAAATAACAAGACATTATTAATTTATGCAGTGAAAAAAATTGAGCCTATGCATGAAAAAAGGTAAAAATAGGTATCTGTTTATAAAAATTAGTATTAACTAAAAAAATATGGCAACATCAAAACATAGTTAAGAAATTTTTAGTTTAATCTTCAAAAAAAAAATATTATTCATGGCAAAAAGATCGATATGTACATTTGTTTAAAAAAATTCTTTGCATAGTTAAAAGTTATTGTTACATTAAAAAAAAGTTGAGCCAAGTCATAAAGGCATGGTAAACATGGGTATTTGTTGAGATAAATTGTTTATATAAATCAAACATTCGGTAAAATTAACAATTTTATAAAAACAAGAAGTAATTTCAAAGGCATTGTCAGTTTCTTCTGTAATAAAAATTAACTCAAATATTTGTATTTCCAAGTAAAGAAAAAAATTTCCAACAAGCTAATTGAATTTTCATCCTATAAAATGATTAATTTGCAACCGCAGTTGATCGAATTCTTTCATAAAAAGATAAAACTTTAATAATCATGGATAAATGTTACATCCAAAAAGAAGATTGTTTCACAAAATAGTTTAATCTTCGACCAAAAAGATTACTTTTTTAAAGAAAGAATTGAATTCTCAACAAAACAGTTAAATTTGTAACTGAAATTAAGAATCCTTAAAAAAGAAAAATATATAATTTTTAAGGAAGAAATTCAACTCTCAACCATGCAGTTAAATTGTCAATAAAAAAGTATTGATTTTAAGCAAAAAATATAATACTGGATATTTAAAAAAAAAAACATTTTAATTTTAAATTAAAAACAGTCAAATTTAACCAAACAAAAGCTGATATTTTAACGAAAAAAAGACGAATGTTCCACATAAGAGTTAAATCATCAACAGTTCTTCATTTTTCTTTTCTTAAGTCTGCATTTGCTTCCATTTTTCCCTTGACTTTCAATCTTTTCAGCCTCCTTTTGTAATTTTAATTCTTTTGTTTACTCTTTATTTTTGTTATTTAATATCGCAACTTCTTTCTGATTATAAAATCTTCTTGCAGATTAAATTTAGCTTCTTCTGTTCCCAGTTTTCTTCTTTGACATTTCTGATTGGTCCCCATGTAGAAATCGCCCCATTTGTCCCTATTTCAAGTAGGGCGGTAGTCAGAATTCCACTAGAATAACTGGACTAGTAAGTTCTAATCAGGACCCTTTAAGGCACTGCTGCTTAGATTTTTTATTCCTCGTGACTAGAAAAACTATTTGAGTCCAGATAGGCCCTAATCCTGTATTTGAGCCAGGCTTTAGTTAGTT
>JAAAKG020214011.1:0-22289 GCA_010014905.2 Druon quercuslanigerum | reverse complement strand
TGTTTATTATGTAAGTGGTATGGAATGGAAGTCATGTAAACCCTTAGGGGACACATTATGAATAAAGAAGAAGAATTTAATGATTTGTAATTCTATATTGTCTAAATTCAATAATTTTAAATTTTATAACTTTGAATTGCAAGTCATTGAACCTCAATACTTTTTTATTTTTTTAAATTTCCATACAAAATTATGCATATTTTAAGAAGAACAAAAGTTTATTTGTTTACGTGTGCGAAATTTTAATTTATAAGTAAATGTATGCAGAACCTAATAATTACGACATCTCAAGTGACCCACTCAAAAAAACAAAGTTTTCCGATCGAAGTTAAACTTAGGTAAAGTGTTGTCATATTGGATAGTAGTTTATATGAGACAAATTTTGTTATTCCGATAATTATTTACAGAGGGGGAGGGGGTGAAAGTGTTGGGATTTTCGTGGATATCGTCTCATTCGTCGACTTCTAACTCTTCTAATAGCGATGACAAAAATTTTGTCTACTACATTTTCGATAGCAGTTTTTACGCCCTTTCGATTGGTCGTACGCATTTTTTCAAAAAGTAAATATTTGGCCTTCAAAAATGAAGGTCAAAAATAAATTTAACTTTCTTTGGAAGTAAGGCAGGTTTTTGTGCTTTTTGCCTTAAAGGAAAGCTTAGAGTTTTTCCTATAAGACTGAAGATTAGAAATTGGGATTCAAATTTTTTATTTATAAAAATAAGCGTTCCCAAGCCCCGCCCGTAGCACAATGTGGTACACCTTCATTGGATTGCTTTTACGATAAATAATAATACTATATGCTTGTGTAAATGAGCTTTAGTCACATGAAATTTATTGATAAATAATAAATATTTCAATCAGACACCTGTTTAAAAAATCAACGTATATGTATTTTCGGAAGGCACTTGTTCTACATTTGTTTCTCGTCCGATTATTATAGGAAACAAATGTAGACCACGGTCATCAGAGAGATGAGTATCAAATTTTATCCTCTAGATGGCAAAGCACTAAAAATTCTTAAAAGTGAAAACAAAAATCTACGGTATATTTTACTATGAAATTGGATTTCAAAACGGTGTCCACGGTGTCATTTTGTAGATTTTGATTTTGATTTTTGATTCTGATTTTATTGTAGATTGGATTTTTCAACATATGAAGTTAAAAAATTAGTTTTAAGATAAGATAGCTATTGAAAAAAAAAACAGTTTTTGAACTTGAGCTACCATACCCACCCTATGATTTTTTTAAACCCAGTTTTTTAATGGCTATGGTCCCTGGAAAAAGGTGAAAATAATCAAAGAAAATGCACTAACAAATGCATCAATCCCTTCAAGAGGAAGAGTCATTACAAGACGCTAAATATGCGCCGTTATTCTGAAGGATTACGACCCCAATTTTCTACATTATTCGAAGAACTAAAAATGTGTGCTTTATGTAGGAAAGAGCTCTGAGTCAACTGAAAGAAATACCAGCATCAAATGTAGATGGCACCGATCAGCTTCGTAATGATGTTCTTGTGGGTGAAAACGTTGATGATGTTGAAACTAATGAAATCATAATTTTAAATGAAGAAACCATGCCACATTATGATGACGATCCTGACTTCTCCTTCGGAAAACTCGAGATGAATATTATGCTTTGCATCGAAAAATATCATAAGGCTGCAGTTGAAGTTCTTGATCGAATCAAAGAGTAGAGCTCAGAAAATTCAACTTCTCAAACTTGCTCCAAAGTCTTCGAGTTTATACTTCCCAAAAGAGAAGAAACGAAAACTAGGAAATGAAGTAAAAACAACTGTCATTAAAAAAACGAAAGGCGGAAAGGAAGGCAGATAGAAGACCATACATCAGCATAAAAAAATCTTCTAGCTTCAATTTTACTTCATCCATACAACCAATTTTTGGACCCGACCTCTAATTCAATAACTTGATTTTCCAAACTTCAATTTTTTTCAAAATTTTGCGGTAAAATTAGTGCAGAAAGTCATAAAATATACTAGCATATATTATTACTTTTCGTAAAACAATACAATGAAGGCACCACGATGCGCCTCGGGGCTCGAAATCCAGCGTCCTGTGCGTACCGGAGTACTCAATACTTATTTTAATAAATTAAGCATTTAAATCCCACTTTCTAATCTACATAGACTTATAGAAAAAAAACCTAAGCTTACTTTCAAGACAAAGGAAAAAGCTAAAAAAAACCTGACTTACTTGCAGAAAAAGTCAAATTTATTTTCGACCTTCATTTTTGAAGGTCAAATATTTATGTTTTGAAAAAATGCTTAGGACCAATCGAAAGGGCGTGAAAAACCTTATCTATACTGTACTTAACAACATTTTTGTCATCGCTATTAGAAGAGTTAAAAAAACGACGAAATAGACGATATCCACGAAAAATCCCAAAACTCCCCCCCTCCGGTCAATAATGATCCGAATAACAAAATATCCCCCCCCCCCCCATAAAATACTATATCTAATGGCACAACACTTTGTCTAAGTTTAACTTAGATCGGACAACTTTCACTTTTTGAGTGGGTCACTTGAGAAATAACGCCTTATTTATTTATAAATTGCAATTTTTAAGGTTTACAATTAAAAATTCTAAAATTATATTTTTCTGAAAAAAGATGTTATAACAATCGGTCCAGTGGCAATCGAACCCCAGAACTTCCGATTGCCGGTTGGGGACTTTCCCAATTAAGCTATTAGACAATTCTGTAATTTTGATGATTAACCTTTATAATGTCATCAATTTTGGAAAATTTAGAATTGAAAATTCTTCACTTTTGATCTTTAAAATCGTCACAATTTAAAATATTTTATTTAGGCTTCTTTAAAATGAAAGAATTTCAAACTGAAAATTATTGAAATTGAAGAATTTAAATCTACAAATCTTTCAAATTTTATATGGTAAGTTTTTAAAATTGTAGAACTTAAAATTCTAAATCTTTAAAAATGAAGCCTTTTAAGTTTTAAATTTTCGAACCAAAAATTATGCAAGTTTTAGCTTTACAATTAAAACTTCTGTAATTTTGATGCTTTACAATCAAAATTTCTTAAATTTGGTAGACTTGGAATTAAACATAAGACTTTTGATTTCCAAAATCATGACAATTTTTATTTATGCATATTTAGAATTCAAGTCTTTTTAATTGTAATTATTCAAAATCGTAGAACTTTTAATTTCAAATCTTTAGAGTTGAGGAGGTTTTACGTTAAAACATTTACATTTAAAACCTATGCAAGTTTCAGTTGTACAATTAAAATTTTTGTATTTTTTATGCTTTACATCCAAAATTTGTTCCATTTGAAAGATTTATAATTAAATAATTGGCTTTTGATTTCCAAAATCATTAAAATCTAAGAATTTTTATGTATGCATATTTAATATTGAAGACTCTTTAATTGTAAATCTTCAATATTATAGAAATTTTTATTTGCAAGTCGTTAAAATTGAAGAATATTAAATTGTAAATCTTCAAAATTAAATAACTAAAAAAAATGCTTCCAATTACAGACCTTAAAGGTGTAAAACTTGATAGTTGTACTCATTATTTAAGAATTTTCAATTGTAATTCTTTGAAGTAGTTTAAATTGTAAATATTTTAAAACTGAAAAGTTTTTAATTTTGAAAATTCACAATTGTAGAACATTAAAACTTGGTCTTTGTGTCAATTAAAACATTAAAAGAGTTTTTTATTTTAACAATTTAAAATTCTGTGATTTTGATGACTTATATTACAATTTTTTTTAATTTTGCAGATTTAATCACTTGACTTTTTATTTCCAAAATCATCCAAATTTAAGAATTTTTATTTATATATCTTTAAAATTTAAGAGTCTTTAATTGTAACTGTTCAAAATTATTGAACTTCGCATTGTAAATCTTTCAAATTGATAATTTGTTAATGTTGACAATTTATATTTACAAATTTTGCAAGTTTTAAGTTTTATCATTAAAACTTCTATAATTTGTATGCCTTATATTCGAAATTTTTTAGGTTGGAAGATTTAGTATTAGAAACTTTACTTTTAATTTCCAAAATCATCCAAAAAGAATTTTCATTAAAACTCATATCAAAGTTAAACGATTGAAAAAAAGACATTCAAAAATTCACCATTTAAAATTGTACATATAAAAAATTGAAATATCATCAATTTCAAATATTCAAGATAGACCTATTTCAAAAAGATGTTCACAATTTTATAATTTTAAATGATAAACATTCAAATCTAAAGAAGATGTCCAATTCTCAATTATAAAATTCTTTAAAATAGATGTTGAAGTCCCCCGTTAACTTAACATTATTTTCTTTGCTTCTAATTCCTGCTATATGATAAAATCTTATATTTAAATAAATGTTAGAAATTACTGGAAAAATTCAGTTAGTATAAAAGCTGATCTAGATATTTCAATATTTATTTTAATTTATGATTATTAATATCATATATTATATTCGAAGTGTCTCTTCTTCCCGAATTTCGGCATGACTAGTAACATATTTTTCATGAGCTTGACTAGTCGTTCCGAATTTTCGAGAGGTCTAGCAGCTTTTTATAATACGTCAAATTGAAGCATATATTTTAATTTAATAATTAGACAAAATCAAAATAAGAGACGTGTTATAAGATCACGTAGCCCGCTATTTTTGCTATTCCGAATGAAAAAAATAAAAATCTATTTAAAAAAATGTGACTAAAAATCTTAGATTTTCGAAACATAGAATTAAAATTAAGTTTTTCCTTTTTTAATTGCAGTGATAGAGCAAAACATCGAGCAAGAGGAGCACACGAACAAATCGTCGGCGGATCTCAGGATACGTAAGACGCAGCACTCGACGTTGTCAAGAAAATTCGTCGAGGTGATGACAGAGTACAATCGGACGCAGACTGATTATAGGGAACGGTGTAAGGGGAGGATACAACGACAACTGGAAATTAGTAAGCCATTTAATTTTACAATATTTACCCAATTTCCAAACTTCCAGAAGAAAAAAGTTTCCTTTTCTTTTCAGACTTAACTAAAAGCCTTTCAATTGGCTGAAACTACCTTTTAAGTGCATTTAATTCCTTAGTTCGAGCAAAACCTGCCATTTTCCTTTATTAGAAGATGAAAACCTTTAAATGGTCTATTATAGTTAAAAGGATAATCTCAATTTTCGTGAAAGATAAATTAAGTTTTAAGATTGATAAAATTATATTATCAGAAGACTGATTTTCTAGTTCACGGGGATCACCGTATGTCCCCTTTTTGTACCTGATCTCCTTTTTTATTTTTTAGTCTATTCTTCCCGCCTTTAATTTTAAAATTCTCCTAATACACCTTGAATCGATCATTTTTAGCAAATTTCTCAATTTTTAATCAACTTTTTAGAATAATTTTTTAAGAATCAAGGACAGAAATACATTATTTTTGGTGATACCAATTTCAAATATTTCCTGAACGATTTAATTGCTAATTTTGTAGATTTGAACTGCATCGACGACAACGAAGAAATCGCTAACGATTTATTCGAGAAATTAAAACCCGAGTGATGAATCAATTTTGTTGTCATAAGTCCAGAGCATAGAAAAAAAATGCAAAAATGCTCTAAAAACAGGGAAATCAAAGAGACTTTTCAAGATAATATGGAAATAAATTCTTTTTAATTGAATTAATATTTATGCGACATTAAATTCAATTGGAAACGCTTCGAATTAAACATTCAAACAAAAAGATAAATTTTCAACCAAGAGGATTAATTTTTTACCAGGAAAGACGAATTTTGAACATTTTTAACGAAAAAAGTAATAGTTGATGAAAAATGATGAATTTTCAGTAAAAAAATGAATTTTTAAAAAAGTAGTTCAACGTTTAAGAAAACAGTTTAACGAAACTAATAATGGTTATTTCATCCAAGTTAGACCAATTTTTAATAAAATAATAGATTTTTGAACCATTAAAGATTTTTTAGTCAACAAAGAAAAAAGTGTTAACCAAATTGTTAAAATTTCAAGCCACAAAGGCAATTTTTCAACTAAAATGATGAATCACTTTAACCAAAAAAATGTCTTTTTACCAAAGTATTTCAACTTTTAATCAAGTAGTTCAACCGATGTGATAGTTGATAATTAATTTTTTTTTAAACAAAAATAGTTGAAATCATCAAAAATTGATCAATTTTCAGCAAAATAGTTAATTTTTCAACCGAAAACATTTTTCAGTCAAGGAGGAAAACATTTCAACCAAATGGTTAAATTTTTAAACTAAAAAAGCGCATTTATCAACAACATACGTAGTTACATTTTCGAACAAAGAAACGGATTTTTAACTAAAATGATAAATCTTGTTATTTAATATTAGATATGTGATAGTTGATAATTAAACCAAAGAAGATTGTAATTTGAAATAAAAAATAGTTGAATTAATCCAAAATAGAGAAATTTTCAAAATAATAGTTTGTTTTTCAACCAAAGCAGTTTTTTCAGTCAAGAAAAAAATGTAACCAACTGTTAAATTTTCAGACCAAAAAATCTAGTTTTGCTACAGATCAGTTGAATTTTTAAATCGAAAATATGACATTTTTACAACAATTTTAATTTTCAACCAAAACGGCTGACTTTTTAATCAAATTGTAGAACCGCTAAAGATAATTTCTCAACCAATAATATAATTGTAGACTTTTCGATCAAAAATAATGAGCTTTTAACCAATCATAGTTGGATTTTCTTGATGGGTTCTATGAATTTAGTTCAAATTTGACTGGAAAAACAAAAACAAAAAAATACTATCAAGCCTGCCTTAAATGAGTAGGTAAAAATTTTATTCATTTTTAATACTTTAAAAATATTTAATAAAATACTTAAAACGGCGTATCAAAGAAAAAATATGTTGCTTGTGGTTGTAGAAACAAAATCTTGTAAATTGAAAATAATATGCAAAAAAGCAGCCAATGTTAGAATTCTGTAATAAAGTATGATTAATATAAAGTTAATTGTTAAATGCCTTCGTTTTACATGTTAGCAAATTGCGTATTTAAAAAGAATTGTTATCTTCATACATGAAAAATATTCTTTTAATTTCTGTTTGCATTTTTACTCTATAATGTTTTTTTAGCTGCCATTAAAAATTTCTTAGAGCATCTGACAGATTTCAACTGATATAAATACATTAAAAACAAATTTCAACGTTTAAGGAAACAAAAATAGAAGAAAAATGATAAGAAAAAGGTATCGAATTCTATCTACTGATAAAAATACATTTTTCCAAGTTTAAACATGAGCATTTTCACTTCCGTTGTGTATCTATGAAAGACCACCCTACAGTGGATAATCTTTAATTGTAAGCAAATATAAGTAGAATAATCAATCATAATTTTAATATTATACAATTATCGTGCATTAGCCAATAATTGCATTAAATAAACTTTTTAACATCCATTAGTATTTTTAATTGCTGATTAACTATTGTGGAATCATTATTATTACATTATTATTGCACAAAAATGGCTTGAAAACTAGCGAAAGAAAAGGTGCTACTGTTAGAGGGCACTTTTGGTTAACGAGTTACTCATATGATATAATCAGTTTTCAATAATAAATGAACTCCTATTTTCATCCCTTTCTTTCATCAAAATCCCATTTTCTCCTAAAATAGAACTGCTGAGCCGCTGTTATCCCTGAGTTCACGAATACAATCTTTTTCAGATATGTTTTCCTCTTTTTTTAAAGTAAAAAAAAGACAGCACATGAATAAAAATTATTGGAACATTTTAACGACTCATTGAATATCATATAACAATCGATTGTTTTTCAGCGGGTAGAACTACGACTAACGAGGAACTGGAGGAAATGCTGGAACAAGGAAATCCTGCTGTGTTCACGCAAGGGGTGAGTCGTGAATGATAAGAGAAAATTTCTCGCTCTGTTCTCATCAATAGAAATCCCAAAGCTATTCTTTTTATATAGTTTGCAAATTTTTTTGTTTTGTGTTTTATGATGATCAATAAGATGACAATGATCCATAGTTTAATGCAATGTAAAATTGGTTTGTGGGTGTGATTACAATTGAGCTTATAAGACCATCGGATTAAATAGTTGGTTTGGTAATTCGATGGCTAAGTAAGAAGGACGTTTCCAGATTGAAAGCAATCGATTTTATCTCCTTTAGAAAACTAATGTGTGTTTCAGATTATCATGGAAACGCAACAAGCGAAACAAACCCTTGCAGATATCGAGGCGCGTCACGCTGACATCATTAAATTAGAAAATTCGATCAGAGAACTCCACGACATGTTTATGGACATGGCTATGCTTGTCGAAAGTCAGGTAAAAAATAAATGCCTTCTATTTTATTTAAAGTTTGACCAAGTTTTGTAATTTTAGGGCTTACCAAACTTGACTACTTTTAACAGTAGAATCCTTTTCTATTTGAACCATTTATCATCCAAGTTTGAAAATTTAGTAGTTTTAAATTGAAATATTTTTCAATTAAAGGTTTAGTTTTTAAAAGTTTCCCAATTTAAATGAATTCAGATTGTACTGCATTAATTTGAAAGTTGCGTAGTTTTTGTCGAACCCAGTGTAATTAAATGTTGAATTTTGCAGTATTAAATTTGCAACATTCTAGAATTTAAAAGCAATACGACTTTATTCAGCTTTTATAAAATTCAAGCCTGACGAAATTATTCAAATAGAATATGGATCTGAATTGATATAAAAAGAATTTAGTATTTTAAAAAGGAGGTTAATATATTTCAGAGTATTGGAAGTAACTTTAAATAATAATGATCAAAGAAATCCTCTTACTCGTATTAATAACTGTCAATTATTTGTACATTTTTTAGTGCCTTTAAATTTGGACTCATTCAGAAAGGCTTTTACAGAAGTAGATAAGTGTAAGCTTTGGAGATTTTAATTGTTTAACAAAAAAATTAATAATTTGAAAGGATTATTATTGAAAGAATAATTTTGAAAGGATTCCAAAACATTTCAAACATAATGTAGATTTTTAAAAATTTCGGAAAAGAAGCTTTTGCGAATTATGAAAGGTTTTAAGAGAATAAAAAAAAATTCTTATGATTCATGAAAATATTTCAAATGATTTTTTATTTTGACGGTAGGATAAAATTGAAAATTATTTCAGAACATTTTAAATGATTTTCTAAAATTTCGAATAAGAATATAAAAAATTTTAAAGTGAAATTTGTCAATTTTGCATGATTACATCATTTTAGGAAAAATTCGAATCAGTTTAAGAGATATTTAGAATTAGATACGAGAGATTAAGAGCTAAAAAGATATTTTGAAAAAATATTATAAAAATTATTTCTTTTAATACTACGTGAATTGCACATTAATTACGTTGGTTAGATTTGATATTTATAACTGCGAAAAATCCGAGATATAACCGTGAATTTGGTGGGGTGAAATTAGTATACACCATGTCATCGATTTTTAATGTGAATTTATTTCCTGACTGAGAATTTTTTAATTCGTAAAAAGACTACGATTCCAATAGGAAATTTTACAGTTTGAAGAACTTTTAATGGAAAATTTTAATTTTTAAGTCGCAATTTATCATTATTTAATTAGTAACATTCCTGTTTAAATCATTTAAGATCCAACATGATAAATTAAATAAAATCAAATCTGTTAAAAATCCAAAAATGTTTATTTTAACAGTCGTCGATGTAACCAAAAATTTATTCAAAAATTGAAACATAATTTTCGCACTTTACATCCTTGTAAATTCAATTATTATAAATTTAAGTATTAAAAGTTAGACAATTTAAAATTGAAATATGAATAGGTAAGCAACTGAAATTAAATGATTTTTGCAGCATGTTTAAATTAAACGCCTTTATATTGAATAATTAGAAAAGCTGCGTGTAAAATTAAGTAAGTACTTAGAATTGAGGGTATTGAATAATCTTGGTTTGAAACATTAAATTTTTTAAAGATTTAAATCGTTCAAGGTGCCGAATAGGAAATGAAATTCTTTTAATACTTGTATTATTATCATTCTTAAATTATAACAATTTAATAATGTCATATTGAATTTTAAAAATTCGGATAATTTTAAATTAGGAGCTAAAAATGTAATAATTTATTTTGATGCTTTGCAAGTTGGTCAGATTGAAACTGTAGTAGCGTAAATAATTTGATCATTTTTTAGAAGAAAATTTCTTTAATAGAAAGCTTTTATATTACAACAATTTTTAGAGTGGAAAAACGAACATTTTTTGAATGAAAATTATAAATTCACTACATTCAAACCCGATTAAAATTTCAAGAATTAAACCATTTTAATTTAAAAGCACTTTGAGTTGTAGATACAATTTTTAATTGAAACATAAGATAAAAGCTGTTCAGTTAATAATTTTAATCGCTTGAAATTTTACTATTTATAATTGAAAGGCTTAATAGTTGAATAATTTAATAGAAAATGCTTAAAATTAAATAATTGTATATTGAAAACATATAAATAAGATATTTTTAATTGCTCAATCTTCTACAATTTTCAAATAAAAGTTCTAATACATAGTTGAACAGTTTTCAGAGTTTGTTTTTTAACCTCTCGAATTATTTTTGCATTTTAAAGACCTCGAAATAACAGGTTTTGAATTTGAATATTTTCCATTTTGGACTTTAACAATTATAAATGTCTATTTATTTAAAGATTTTCTAATTTTTGAAGATTTGATTTTGTATAGTTTTAAACGTTTGAGTTTTTAAATTCTTCAACTTTGAATTTTTCATCATTTCAAGCAATTCAAGTTTAAAATTGCTTCAATTTGAAGCAATTTATCGATATGATATATAATAATATTTATCGATTTGGTGATTCTTTGGTCAATATTTAAAATTATAAATTGTTTATTTCTGTGGTTGATTCTTAACCAATCATTTTAGATTATTGTATATTTCAAATGGGAAAAGTAATAATCTAAACAGTCACAAAATTTCTAAAAATTGCCAATTTCATAAACATCCTTTATGCGTTATAAAAAAAAAATATATATAAATCTTTTAACAAACATTTATCAATTAAAAGAAGTAATAATGG
Source organism: Druon quercuslanigerum (assembly GCA_010014905.2). Classification (NCBI taxonomy): domain Eukaryota; kingdom Metazoa; phylum Arthropoda; class Insecta; order Hymenoptera; family Cynipidae; genus Druon; species Druon quercuslanigerum. The sequence continues at coordinate 11,239 of JAAAKG020214011.1, read as the reverse complement.
TATTTATAGAAAACCCTGCAGATAATGTTTGAATCTGAACATTTAAATAACCAGTAAATTATAACTTTGACGGCTGGAATTTGAAAACGATGAAACTAAGTGACCCATACAAATGGTAGAGACCACTGACTAAAAAATGTGGAAAGTGGACTAGATATTTTTCTCAAGATTCTGGATCGACCCTGTAATAAAATCACGTTGAACAAATCACGTAAATAATTCATGCCATGTCTTTTCAGGGTGAGATGATAGATCGCATAGAATACCACGTCGAACACGCGGTCGACTACGTTCAAACGGCCACACAGGACACCAAAAAAGCACTCAAGTATCAAAGCAAAGCCCGACGGGTGAGTTTTCCCCATCTGATAAACCCTCACATTTGTTTGCATCTAATTGGTCATTTTTTTCTTTCACCATTCTCCTTATTCCATCCCCTCTTTCAAATTTCAGTACAACTTTCCTGCTGGTATTTTCGTCTGGCTAACATTATTTATTACCTCATTTTTTAAATCTCATTATTTACTGCCTCTCATCAAACTCACTCCTCAAGTTTATTTAACAATCTCATCCCCACACTGAAAAAAATATTACTTGATTCAAATAAATGCAGTAGTGAATACGTCCAATCAAATATTTTTTTGATCTAAAGAAATTTGTATTATAACAAAAGTGAGATTTTTTATTTGAAAAAAAAAACTATTTCTTGAAATAAGAAAAATTGTCTTGTATCAAAACAATATTTTATTGGACGTATTCAGTACTAAATTTTTTTGAATCAAGTAATCTTTTTTCTCAGTGCATACTTGCACTTTTGAATCATTTCACTTTTGAATCTCGGATTCAAAGTCTCCAAAACGATTCGTTCGCCACCGAATCGATGCTTACGTCGAAACACTAGTATCTATCATTACTATTATTCCATTTTTATTTTTAATTAAAAAATCTCTAATTTTGATTCATAACATAATCAGTCATAAACTGCCATAAACTCTCTGTGTCTCTTCTCTTTGATAACATGGGTGTGCTGATTGTGCCTCTGTCCACTATTGCTCTGTCCAACTTACTAACCGCCAACTATTTAACTAAATTGTGTAACGTCGTTTGTCTTTTGTGTACATTTGTATATGTGTGCGGATGCAAATACTCGTCTCTATTTTAGACACTCATGTACATAAGAAAACAAATACCCCCCCCCTTACAACAAAAAAATACAACAAAAATACCCCCTCAAAAAACAAATTGATAATACCTGCTCGTATATTTGAATACGACGTTTTGTGTTTGGTGTCGCATTTTTTCCGCGAGCCGCTGCCAATTGTTTGTACATACATTTGTACGTTTGTTTTTGTGTGTGTAAATCCACGAATGCATAAATATAACGAATGCCAAAGAGGCTTTCTGGTGCTCTGCTGGATTCCCGAGGGTCGCACGTTTCCTTATAAATTTCCCTTCGATCCGTTTTCCTTTATTCCTTACGATGGCAGGATGAACCTGTGGACCTGAGAAGCCAGTCTGTCGATCTAGAATCGGATTGCTTGGTGTATCAGTCTGGTGTTGCTTGTGCCAAAGAAGAGGTCAAAATCACAGATATTGACGAAATATTATCGCAGGTAAAAGAATTTTAAAGAGAGATAGACGATTTGTTCCCCAGGTTTCCTCAATCCTCATCTCTTCTCAGAATGACTTTTTGCTCAGTTCCTAATTGGGTCCTTTAAAAAATGTCAATGAATTTGTTTGGATTTCGCGCAAGAATAATTCATTTTTTTATTTTCCGTGTACCTACGTGTTTTCCTAATTTAAAATCCACTTCCTTTGCTTTCTACCTATCGAATTTTTATCTCCTGTTTCAACTTCCAGAGTGACCAGCGATTAGCCAGAAGCCTGTTCAAGTCGATAACCCAAATAAAATAATGGTAGTAGTAGTTTTAGTCTTTAGTCAATATCGTGTTAGATTTTGTTTTAAAAACTCTTCGAAGCACTTTGAAATATTTTTCATGATTGACTATTTCAATCATTTTAATAGTAATTCTATTTTTTAACTTAACCAATAGAGTTATTTTATACACCAAATTTTAATAAATTGGAAGGCTAAAAGCTTTTACTAATTAATCATTGAATTTGTCAGATTTTGAAGATTTTCATCCAGTGCTTGGAAGATAACGGAAATGACAGATTTTCTGAAAATCTCAAACTGAGCAATACTCGTAGTTTCCAAGTTGAACTGACAATTACGTAACGTCAGTGAAGCATTAGTTCCAACACTCGAGAGTCGACCAAATGATCAATTTGCTGAAAATTGCGTTCAAGTTACCGGCAATTCATATAAATCCATCAGTAGATGCAATAATTGGCGTTTTTTGGAAAGAAAATCGATTAATTGCATATATATATATATATATGTATGTATATACATATATGTGTGTGTATATATATAATTTTTAAAGCTTGTTAATAATGATCGGATGAGAATTTAGAATCAGTTTGCATTCCTGGGAGAATCGATTTCGAGGCAAAGTTCAGACCTCGAAAATAGAAGCAAAGTTTTCATTTGTAGTTGCCTGACTTTTGACAAGTTCACCACTTAGTGAACTTCAAGGGGTTCCAGATCATAGTGAATTCTTCTGTCTCTTATAGCTAGTCCTATGGCTAAAAAGGCTTTACCTACTGCTAGATTTATACCCTTGTGCTTACTTTATTTTATTTTCAATTTCAGTTTCAAGGGTGCGAAACTTCATGAGGTTGGAACGAAAAAACTACGAGTCATAAAAAAAACGTCGGGCATGTTCTCATGTTAGATTTTAGAATCATTTATCGATATTTAATTCACGAGTTTGTCAATCTAGAAGAAGATTGTTTCAAAAGCTATTTGCAAAATGAGAATTTGTTGAAAGAAAGTCAGTCATTTCATACCTTTTATTCCTTGGGAAAGTATTTTTAATTTAACTTGCCGAGAATATTGAGAGGAGATTAAATTTTATTAAAAGTATAACAAGGGTGTTTTTTTCTTGAAAGGTGAAACAGGAAAATGAATATGGAAAAAAAGATATGGGAAATAATTATAATCTGAAAAAGGGTTGACTATTTTAGATTTTAATTGTTGGTTTCGTTATATTCGCCATTGTGGAGCCTGACGTCAGATATGCGAAAATTGTTGTCGTGATTAAAATTGAAATTTGAATTGTGGTAGAAGCGACAAAGTAGGTTGTAGTTCTAGGTGTTTAGCGATGAGACTCTGAAAATGAAGCGACAACGAGCAGCAGAAGCAAGATTTTCACCCTCACGCGTGTTTGGTAATTGCATCGATTATTGTGACTATGATTTTCGAAGCTGATAGAGTATCAACATTGGAGGCAGCACGAAGCATGGTCTGACATTGTTTGATTTTAATTAACTAGATCCTCCCAGAGTATCGACATTAGTCTCGTAGTAATTAGCGATGTGATTAGATACTTGAATGCTTAGAGTCTTAGACACCGAACACGTCTCGTAAATTTCCATATTTTCTTTAAAGGATTTCAGAAAAATCTGCTGCATTTTTATTTACTGAAAATCAATCTTTTAAATGTCAAATTATTAATTAATTATTTAACTTTGAATAACTACGTTCAGTCTTTTACCAAATTATGAATTAAATTAAACTTCGGATGCTTTGATTGTTTTCATAGTTGGATCAAATCATTTAATAGTTCCTTAAATTCCAACGAAAAATGTTAAAACACCAGTTACTTTACGACTGAGAATTTATCAGTTCAGTTTATGACATCTTTTCAGTGATAAGAATGCTCATGTTTTTGGAAAAAAGTCTGATATTGCAAAAAGTTGTAAAAATCGCCGAGAACTGAATTCCTTTAGACAGTTTCACAATGTAGAGTAGATTAGATAATTCTCACTCAGAAGCATACTATCCCACATTTTCATCTAAAATAAACTAAAAATACTTTTACAAGACCGATTTGGTACTTTTTCCAAATAATTTATCAATTTATTTATTTTTATCTTTATAATAAACAAATTAACGATACATATTTATCTTTTAAAAACGGATTAATAGAAATTCCCTAGTTTCATCAAATAATTCAAAAATGTTCTCTTTATTTCGTACTTTTTTCTGTTTATAGTCTTAAATTAGTTTTAAATAATGGTTTAAAGTTTATCTCGCTTTAAGAACATTTTAATCAAAATATTAGGAAATGATTGTCTTTATTTTTATGTACATATAAGTCGAGTTTTTTTGCTAGATTTTTTTCGATTTGTTCAATTGCACGATAATGCCATACATACAAGGCAAATATAATTTTCGGTATCATAATGTAATTATATTTAAGTACTTCGCAGTACACATTCATGAAAACATAAGCCGTGAGCATCGAGGTCCATTTGTCCCTTTCTCATTCTTAAATTTATTCAAGACTATAGAACAATTTTTTATTTGTTTTTTTCTTTTGCACTTATTTGCAACTATAATTATGCACCAGATCTTAAGGCTTGGCGAAAAGACCAGGGCAAAATTGCTCAGTATATATTTCAGTTTTACAGCTACTTGCAAATAAGATGAACTTTACTTGTAATTTAAGAAAGTTTTTACTGTTGTTATTTTTAATGATTAGTTTTGTTTCTTCTCACTTGTTTTTTAACGAAAGTAAATATAACAGGAAACGGTAGAATAAATAAACAGATGGACTGTGGGAAAGAATTGAAGGGGAGAGTATGAAATGAACCGGACAAATTTTTCAGGGAAGAGAAAAAACCTTATCAATAATCGAATTCTCAACAACAACAAAAGAGAAAGTACATTCGAGATTTCATGGAGCTCTAGAGATCTCAATAAACAAAATTTTAAAAAATTGAATAGTTTTCGAAATACAAATCTTCAACAATCGACTTCTGTCAAAATCGTGTAAGTCCAGAGATTTAAAAAAAACAATAAATTGCTATTTTTATACAACATATTGGGTGTATTTGCATTTTGTAACTATTTATTACAAAAAGAAGATGTAATTGAATACAAATATTCACGTGTTCGTATTATTCATCATAGTTTATCGAGATAAAAGCCCACTTCTGGTTCGAATTTGGATATATCCTTTTACCACAATGTCCGGCAGAATTTTAGAGAATTTTTAAGCCAATAAAACGCGTTTTCAAAAAAATTGCACTCACGCTGTTGTACTGTGACACTCTTTATTTGTTGATTTTCATAGTTCAAACAGAAGGAGTGCTTTATATTTTGTCTACAAGAATATTAAAGAATTTTTTAATTTTTTTACTTTAAATTCAATTAAAAATGTTGATGCTATAATTTTTTTAATGTCGTGAGAGTCATTAATTTTCTGGGAATTACAAAACTTGTTTAGTAGAAAAATTTCCCCAATCATATCAAATATCACATGAAATTATGAAAGCTTTGACGAATTTCATTTGAAATTCTCTTGAGTTTAAAATTTTCAATTTGTAACACTTTCAAGTATGAAATCATTCAGTTTTATGCAATTTTTAATGAATTGGATTTAAAATTCTTTTGAGTATGAAAAGCTTGATTTATAACATTTTCATGTATGAAATCATTCAAAGGCAAGTTTTCAAAGAAGTAAAACTTAAAAATATTTGAAATGCAACGAAGATTTCAATCATAATTTAACTTTAAGAATTAACAGCTCGATATCTGTTTAAAATAAATTATTTCCATATTCAGGCGTTAAAAATTGCAGTTTTTTAAAATTGTACAGTTTCCCATCGAAACAAATTATAAATTTCGAATTGAAGCTTTATACATTATTTAATTTTTCTTGTAATTTGAAGTTCATAATCAGGCGACAATGTCAAGTGAATCAAGTAGCTTGTTATAATTTTGTTATTTTTAATACATTTTTAATAAAATTGTGAACCTTACGATTTCTTTTGTTCTATTTTGAACAGTATAAATTGCAATTTGAAAATGATTAATTTTAAACGATTTAAATTATAATAATTAAACTTTAAAGGATTTCAGTATTAAAAAAGATTATTTTACCATTTTATTTTGAAAATTAGTCTGTTTCGAATGAAGTTTAGAATCCTTTAATTTTGAATTTTTTTAAATAAAAAAATATGTAATTTTCTTCGTTTTTTGGTTCAGTTCAACTTAGAGTACTTCATTTTAAAATGAATTTATTTCCAAGGATTTAAAACCTCAATTATGTATTCAGTTTTTAAAGCTTTAATTTGAAAATGGTAATTTGTCAGTCTCTTGTTTGCGAAATTCTCAAAAATTGTCAGGTTTACTACTTCAAATGGAAAAATATTGTAGTAAAAATAAGACTTATATTTTATTCTGGTACATTATTGAACCTCAAACAAGAATCTGGAAGATTTTGGAGCAAATTTGTTAAGTTGAATTTTATTTAGTGAATAAAGTTTTGTAAGATTCCTTGGGAAAATTTAAGATTATATTTTATCTTTTGAAATTAATTTAAAGTGAATAATTTAAAAAAAAAACTTAGTTTAAAAGATTAAAAATTTGTTTGAAATAGAATCTCCTGAACTTTAGTGCATTTTTGGTAATTTTGCAGCTTTTTCTAAAATCTTTAAGAAAAATGCGAATCATTTTCAAATATTTTTAGAAGTTTAGAAGGAATTTCAAGAATAATGTTAAATTTGAAGAGATTTCAAAACATTAAAATAAACATGTAGATTTTTGAAGATTTCAAAAATTTTTTTAAACTTTTTCCAAATGACGTGGCTCCAGTATAAAAAATAATGTTACAATTTTATTTTAATAAGTATTCAATTTTTAATTACGTTTATGATCGTTTAATTTTAAATATTTTCAATTAAAAATGCTGTAATTTTGAACTTTTTTTTATTCAGATCCATTTCGAATACTTAATTTTAAAATGGATTAATTTTTAAGGATTCAAATTGAAGAATTTTGAAGAATAGGATACTTCTATTTTATATTGGTATATTATTGAACGTTATATAACCAAATATTGACAATTGGTACAAATTCTCAAGGATTAAAAATTTACATATTTCTGAAATGGTAAAGATATAATATTTTTAATTTATTATCGACTATCAATTATTTATATAAAATAATAAACAAGAGTAAAGTTGATTTATAGAAAATTTTGTTTGTATCAAATAAAAAAATTAAAAAATTAAATATAAAACAAAGGAGATGGAATAAATAATAATGAGAAGCTTGAGCTTTGCCCAGGTCTTGGTGCTCGCATTGGCAGTGCTCGTTGTTCCGTAATTTCTCGAAAATCTACAATCTACATTATGTTTTCCTAATTAATTCCTCTTTCACCAACAATGTTGGTCGTTACCGGGTCGTACAACAATACTGACTGATATCGATTTTGCTTTTTGTCCACAGAAAATGATCATGATTATGATCTGCGTTGCTGTAACTCTGGTCATATTGATCTCCATAATAGGAGCGTTTCTTCCAATATTCTAAACGGCTGTAGAAATAGAGAGACAGGGAGAGAAAGAGAGCAATAGATAGATAGACAAATAGATAGATAGACAAATAGATAGACAGAAAGGGAGGAGAGAAAATTACAAAAAAAATTACGAACGTGAACATCTCCGAAAGTAGCGATCCAAAAGCACTTCTCATTGGCGAATAAAAGCCTTCCAAATTCGAAATAAGAACGACCAGAGGGTGCGAGTACGGATGACGAGACGGAATACTTGATTTTTTTTTTTTTTAGAAAGTGACGAAATGGATTAGTGAGAACTCGTCGTAAATCGGATTTTTCACGCAGGTCTCACAGTTATTAACACAGGATGAAAAGAATGCCTTTTTATAGTCTCTACAAAAATCACATTTTAATCCAACGTTTACACCAGCTTAGCACCGAAATTTATCCTCGCATTACTAACCACGCATCGTGATTTATCATGTTTCGCACTTTGTCCTTCTCACCTGTAAGTATTCGTCGCTAAAGTTTTGTCAAACATGATGCTTCTGTTTCTCGAAAAATAATGAGAAAATATGCATACTAATTTAATATGCTGGAAAAGAGTTTTAAAGGGGTTCGATTGTCGTAAAGTCTTGCGTAAAATTTCATACTATTGACAAATTTTGCCAATGGTATTATAAAAATCAATTTAAAGTAAACCAAATTGAGCCCTTTTGAATCTGTTAACTTTAGGGGTCATCCTTATATTTCGTAACGCATTTAGGGGTTGGACCGATAAATTTTACGTAACGTTTCTTCAAATGTAATAATTTTTTTTAACTAAAATAATATAAGAGGGAGAATAATATAAAATCATATTATAGAAGACATTTTTGTTTAAGTTAGATTTTTTAAACACCAACCAAAATTACTGTTTTTTCATAACATTGAAAAAATGATTTCGGTTTAAGACAAAAAATGCAAAATGAAGATTTCTAAATAAAAAGCTTCTGAAAAAATTTTGAAACGTTTCAAGAAGATAGCAATTTTTTCCTGAAATTCCTAGGAAAATTTCCAATCCTTTTATTTATTTTAAAATATTAATTTTAAGTGGAAATTGCAAAAGATTTTCAAAATTGCCAAAAAATAATCTGGAGGAATTTAGAGATTTTTTTTATTTTGCAGGTTTTTGAAGAAAAATATAGGAAAAATTTGAATCATTTTAAAAGATATTTAGAAGTTTTTAGAAAATATCAAAAATAATTTAAAATTTGACAAGATTTGAAAACATTTTAAAGGAAGTGTCTATTTTTGAAAAATTCGAAATAAAATTGTAAAGCTTTATCAGCATTTTGAAAGGTATACAAATAATTTAAAAAATGTTTTATAGGATTATTGGAAAAATTTAAAATGATTTTTGATTTGAAAAATTAATTTAAAGAGAATATTTTTTAAAAACATTTTTAAACATTTTAAAAGATTTCCAAAATTGTCGACAAAATAATGTGGAGGATTTTAAAGCAATTTTTTCAAAAGCGTAAATTTTTGCAAATTTCGAATAGAAAAACTAGAAGCTTTTTAAGAATTTTGAAACGTTTCGAGAGGATAAAAAAACCTTCTTACAACTCCTAGTAAAAATTACAAATAATATTAATTTTAGCAATTTTATTTTAAATGAACATTTAAAAAAATTCTAAAACTTTTCAAAAGATTTAAAAAATTGTTGAAAACGAATCTCCAAGATTTTAAGGTAATTTTTTTTATTTTGAAGCATTTTTTTTAATTTTATAAAAAATGTGAATAATTTTAAAATATATTTAGAAGTTTAGGAAACAATTTCAAAAATAATTTAAAATTAGAAAATATTTCAAAAAATAAAAAACAAAATTTACATTTTTGAAGATTTTAGAATGAAATTTTGAAGCTTATTAAGCATTCTGAACGGTTTTAAAATAATACAGAAATAAGAGTTCGGAGAAAATTTCTCATGATTTTTTTATTTTGAAAAATTAATTTTTGAATGATAGTTAAAAATATTTCAAAATATTTCTAAACATGGAACTACTGAAAAATCACGAAAAATAAAATTCTCGATACTCTACATTTACCGAAAAAGAAAATAATAAAAGAAAATTCCCGAAATTATAAAGTTGCCGCAAACATTTAGCAATGTTCAAATTCGAAAATTACCGGATTTTAAAATTATCCAATCTACATAATTGAAAAATGTTTTGAATAATAACTAACGTGCCGTATATTTTCTAATGTGGAACAAAAATCTTTAAAATCTTTAGATATTTCTCTTATTTTTAGAGATTATTGAAAATTGTAGAAATAAATCGATTCAGTTTAAAAAATACTTGAGAGTTTTTGGAAAGATTAAAAATATTTTTAAGCATTGAACTATTTTTGAAAATTTATAAAATATTTTCAAATTTCTTGCAAACTTCTAAGTGTCCAAAATATCTTTTAAACAGACTCGATTGTTTTTTTTTAATTTTATAAAATCCTGTAAAATAAAAATATACAGACTAGACGCACGCCTAACGCGCAATTAATGATGCTATTTAAAAAAAATTTGAAATAAGTTTCATCAACCAAATTCAAAAATATTTTTATTAATATTTAAAAAAATTCTAACTTGATAAAAATTGTTTTTTCTACAATAATTTTTTATATTGTTGTTTCTTATTGAAAATTGTGCACATAAAAAATTGGAAATAATTTCTGCATATACAGAAAACGTATTTATAGTGGAAAAAGTTACTAAAATTGACGTAACAAATGGGGGCATGGCTAATATATGGACGACCCCTTAAGGAAAAATTCAATTAACCGATCGTTTTCTTTAAGCGACTTGCGTTACTTGAAAAAGTTTTCTTTTGAATCTGGAAAACATTTTCAAAATTTCAAAATAGCTTTCGTGACAATATTTCACTCACTGTTTTGTTGGGTGTACATCAAGTGTTTAATTATTTGTTTAAAGGTGTTCTCGACTTGTGCTGTATAATTTAAAGTGTCTCTGCTAATAAGTGGGCTATTGATTGTCTTCGAATAACTTCATGTACGGCAAAAAATATTGAATGAAAGTCGCTCTGCAAAATTTAAGATCAGTCTAAAGAATCTGTTTAAATCTCTGAAATTTATTAGAATTGATAAGATCCTCAAAAAAAATTGCCAAGTCAATTCATGAAAAAACTTCCGAGTCTGGAGGAAATTCTGATTTAATATTCATCTCACTCACTATTAAAAAATTTTTATGACTGAATAAAAAGTGGGAAACTTTGTCGTCCTAGGGGAGAAAGCAAAGTGTTTTTTTTTATTCAGCAAGTTATGGTCTTTAATAGAATCAACAAAAGTTCTTGGCTTTAATATGATAGTATTTCTATCCTTATGACAAAAAATTTACATAATCAAGAAAGTAATCCTCTGCAAAGCGACGTTCACCAGTTCTTGTGAATCGAGCATATATTCGTGCAATGTTCAGCTTTAATGTTAAAAAAAACTGCTTTTCACTATTTATTCTTCAAACAGCACGTCTCTTTCTCTCTCTATTTGGGGATTAAAAGGCACTCTGACTAACGTGATATTAACATGTCTTCCTTACAATTCTAACTACTAATCGTCTAATATCTTAATTAAGTGTAACAATATCTTTGACTTCTTCTACATTTCATCAAAGATTCTCCACCAAAAAAAAGTAAAATAATAAATAATAATATTTTGGTGAAGAATCAACGACTGTGCTGGATATTTTCGTAATATAATATGCCCTAGGATTTACGTAAATTAAAAATCAAATATTCTGTCAAACTTTAGTATACAAATTAATAATTTAATATAAT
>JAAAKG020214000.1:0-22289 GCA_010014905.2 Druon quercuslanigerum | reverse complement strand
CATCTAGATAGCCCGATTTGGGCCAAATTTTGCCCGATCTGGCCCCAATTAGATCCATATTTGTATTTCTGCTCGGGCAGCTTAATTTTTTATGAATTTTATATAATTCTTCTCATTTCCCTTAAATTTGTCTAAATTCACTAAAAATTAATTATAATCAATGTAATTTAACAACTAAAAAAATTTTTTATTTAACTTAAATTGTTTTGTTGTTAATTCACCCTCAAATCTTCTCAATTCTTTGGGATTCTCTTGAATTTTTTTTTATTTTCTTGAATTAGTTTAAATGAAAGCAATTTTATTTCACTTAATATATTTTTTACAATATTTGAAAGTTTTTATTTAATTGTGAACCTACATTCTTTTAACCTCGTCTTGAATTCTTGAATTCTATATTTCTAAGTCGTTTTCAATTTATCTGATTTTTGTTTAAATTCACCTTAATTTTTTATGAATTTCATCGAACTTTCTTGTTTACCTTAAATTCCTCTAAACTCATTCAAAGTTTACGAAAATCAATGGCATTTTTGATTAAAATTTTTTTTCCAATTATTTTAAATTTAACTTGAATTGTTTTGTAGTCTTATGATAAAATTCACGTAATTCATGCAATTCAAAGAATCGGCGGAACTCGCCGAATTCATGGAAATGAAGAAATTCGCGAAATTTATGGAATTCACGAAATTCAAAGAATTTATGGAATTCAAGATATCCATGAAAGTCCATGGATTCCATAAATTCCACGAATTCCGATATTTAATCGAATTTCATGAATTTCGTATATTCCATGAATTGAGTGAATTCCATGAATTCTCTATTTCCATATATTCTGCAAAGTCCATGAATTCCGTGAATTTCATGAATCCCTTGAGTTCCGTTAATTCTTTGGATTCCGTAAATTCGTTGAATTTCGTGAACTTTTTTGATTTCCGTGATTTCTTTGAATTCCTTGAATTCCGAAAATTGCGTGAATTCCATGAATTCTTGGAATCTCATCAATTCTTTGTATTGCATGCATACCGTGAGTTCCTCGAATTTCCTGAATGACATGAATTCGTCTAATTTTGCGAAATCCGTGAATTCCGGGCGTTATATGAATTCCATAAATTCCACGAATTCCTTAAATTCCATGAATTCTTTGAAACTTTTCCTACGAATTCAAAACTCCAGTATTTTGTATTACAGTTTGTAATGTAATTTAGGCTTTTGTAACATTCAAAACAAAATTTTTTAAAAAGATTTTATTTCTTTGAACACTTCTACGTGTTTACTAAATTTCATACAAAATGAATTTAGCCTAAATTCTTAACGGTAACTAAAAGATAGCCTATTCCAGCAGAAAATTTAATTTTTTTTTGTTTGTCAGGAACAAGTGCAGTTGTGAGAATGATTGACTTTCTTTTTAATTTTTCGCTTCAACAGATGTTACTGGCTACTGTACTTGTATTATAAAATTCCCTATATTTTATCCCATACAAAGTTATGGGGCCCGTTATAAGTTCTTTCTCAGTTGCAAAAAAGCCTATATCAATAATGTAGTCGATCGACTCAACTTCCTCTTCATTATGGTGCACTGTGCCAGCTCGATAGGTCTGCTAAACGAACCATCCATAAAAGTCAGCAGCTCTTCTCGAGATGGGAGTATTCTCGCAAATTTCCGATAAATGGCTCTCCAGGGCTTCGAGGACACGTCCAACTAATACTCAGCTCGCACTGTGTCTATGGTGACCCATACGTACGTTATTTGCTCGATATTGCAAAATAGGAAACTGGACAGAGGGTGGGTCCTCGATGGTGGCTCGCTTCCGGTCGCTAATATCGAAGGCGGATGACTTATAGCCGTCTCTGTGTATTCGGCTAGACCCCCTTGAAAATGGACTTTACTAAACATGGGAGTGGTTATGTTCCGACATATTCGGGCTATGTTCTGACAAAGGATGCCCAATACCCATGCCCACTGCCCATTGCCCATCGGCTGAATATACTCTCGCAAGCGACATACCGTCCCCGTGTTATGCGAATTACTCAAACACAATGGAAATGTAATTTCCCCTGTTGGCCCATCAGCATGGAACCCTACCTACACCACCATATTATCCTTCTTCCGGCTGCTTATTGTACATTAAGCATTGTTCAAGGAAACCTGCCTTCCATCAAAGACTGATCTTCCTTATTTAGCAGATTATGAATTATTATTTCTCCAACTTGGTCCTTTTTAACCCATTAAGGACCCACAGAACTGAATTTTTGCATCAACATTGAACAGTTAAAAAGCATAATAAACGCTGATGAAACTTTACCAAATTTCAGTAACCTACACCCAGAATAAGTGTCTTATTAAATTGAAAAAAAACATTTTTTTGACTACACGGAAAAAAGTGCACTGTAAGATGTATAATTTCGAATAGTAAAGCCGAGGTTTTAAAGCGTACCCACTATGAAATGAGCTGTTTTCACAGTATTGTATACAGTGTGAACCAGTAATCTGAAAGTATACTAGTCGAAATGTCATTTGTAAAAGAGTTAATTTTCAACCAAAAATATGAATTTTGTTCAAAAATGTGGAAACTTCAACTCAAAAATATGAGTTTTTAACGAGAAAGTTTATTTTCTGTCAAATAGTTTAATATTTTAAAAAATATTTGACTTTTTAATTTTGAAACATTAAGAGTAGGAAAAAGACAAAAATGAATGCAATATCTTCTCTTATGACTAAAAAAATGGATTTTTTGGGCTCCAATTACTGTTCATGTTTATATGTATGTTTGAACTTATCTTAGAGAAAGATACTTATCTTACTCATATTATCAATCTTCCAGCACTTGCAAAGCTCACAAAAAGTAAATGTGTACTGAACTTTCGACGCGAATATAAAGTAATAAATTCAAAGTAAATTCACGTTAAATTGAATATTCTTAACAATAAAAATAATCAAATGAGATAGTTATAATATAAAATGTAAATGAAACATGTCAAAAAAAAATTTGACGCTGGAGTAAGAAAATTAAATATCACGTGGGGCAACGCCAATTTTGGGCCCGGCACTGGTCGTTTCTCACAAGCGATGAGAATTTTTCTGGTTATGTGCCACGAGATTGCGCAGACCAAATCAGTTTGATTATATTACGCCTCTTGGTAATAATTTAAATCATTAAAGTGTGTGATAAACATGTGGGTGACATTATTGCATTATTGCTTTTATGTAAATTTTTGTTACTTCTGTGCACAATTTCGTCACAACCATGCAAGTTTCTTAAAACTCGAGTTGTCGAATCCGATTATTCGAAAAATATTCCCATGCGAAGAAAAACGAAATTTTTTTGCTTATATTTAATTACAATTTTCATCATTTGTAATTAAATAAAATTATCCGCTACATGAGGAAGCTAATTTATTTATAATTCATTATTGAATTCAAATAAAATGTTTATTCATTTTAAACTAACCTGTTATCTTTTTTTCAACCAAAATGTTTATTTCATTTAAAGAAATGTAAAGGTCAAATAAAAAATTATATTTCTTTAATTTAAAGAAATTCTTCATTTAAAGCAATCAAATATTTCTTTAATTCAAAGAAATATGTGGTTTGAAGGAACAAAATATTTCTTTGATTTAAAGAAAAATTACGTTTAAATAAACGAAATATTTCTTTAAATCGAATAAAAAAATGAACAAAAGAATTTCTTTAAATCAAACAAATGTTATTAGAATTTCTTTGATTTAAAGAAAATTTCTTTGATTCAAGAAAATTTCTTTGATTCAAGAAAACTTTTTTCTGGGTGTCAAATCGACGTTTTCAGTAGAAAATAATTTTTTTCTTTAAAAGTTAATCTCATTGTTTAAAAATTTTTTATTTTTGGTTATAAATTCGAATATTTCAATTTTATATTCATAAATTTAATCGAGATTAATTTTTTAGCTTAGAAATGAGTTAATATTTATATATTTATATGTAAATATATTAAACAAACAATTTATTACTATTTTATATAATTTTCAAAATGGCGGATCCAATATGGCGGCCAAAAATCAGAAAAATTGTAAAAAAA
Organism: Druon quercuslanigerum; assembly: GCA_010014905.2. NCBI lineage: Eukaryota > Metazoa > Arthropoda > Insecta > Hymenoptera > Cynipidae > Druon > Druon quercuslanigerum. The sequence continues at coordinate 18,240 of JAAAKG020214000.1, read as the reverse complement.
ACAGTTAAACTTACTGCATTTTTAACACTTTTTTGTAATATTTATATACATTATTGCTAAAATATTCACAAGATTGTTTATAATTGGATTTAAAAATTGCGGATCCAATATGGCGCACAAAAATCAGAAAAAAATTAAAAAAAAAAAACAAGTAGAATTACCGTTTTTTCGCACATTTTGTATTAGTATTGATACAGAGTATTATCTACTATAATACTGCAAAGATTTTTTTAGTTTTGTAATAAAATGGCGGATCCAATATGGCGGCCAAAAATGAGAAATATTGTGAAAAATAGCCGAAAATTCTGGTTTTTTGTACTATATATTAGTATTGACATAAACTACTATTATTGTTCTGTAATAATTATCAATAAGACAAACCAATAAGATTAATCAGACATTTCCACAAATTACGTGAATATTGGAAAAAATAATTTAATTTTTAAATAAAAAATGTCAATTGTCAACCAAATATTCGAATTTTCATCCAAAATGATAAAATTTCGACAAAAAATATAATAGTTAAATTTGCCGTTAAAAATTTGATTCTTGTCCAAAAAAATCGAATTTTCTGAAAATAGTTAAATTTGTGATAAAAAAAATTCCTTTTCGTCCAAAGAAATAACAAGCTTTCAGTCAAATAGCTCATTTTTCAGATAAAGAAATTAATTTTAAATCAAAATAATGAATTTTCAATGTAAAGAAAAAATAATTTTCAACAAAGTAGTTATTTGCTCAACTAAGTAAATTTATTTCTACCAAATAAGTCGATTTTTAAACAAAATACATGAATTTTCAAGTACTACTCTAAAAAACTACTTGAAGTACTTTCTTCTTCTAAACTTAAAAGTAGACTTTGAGCAGGGATTTTTAAAACTTATTTCTTTTAAATCCCAATTTTAATTCTGTTAAAAAATTCTCGTTCTTTACCGAAACTCCTTTTCTAAGTTAAAAAAAAAATAATAAAAATATTAAAATAATAAAAGAAAAATTTTTTTTTGACAAAAATAAAAATTATTATTAAATCACAATAAAAAAACGTTTATAACAAGTAATAAACAATGTTTTAGAACTCATGCAGCATCTTTATCAAGGCAAAAAAATAAAATATTTTGAGCAGGAAAGTACAGCAACGAAACCACGACGTTCTTTATCGTGACACCCATGAATCAATTGGTTGCCAGGTAGAGAGGATCGTGGTTTCGTTGCTGTTCTTGCCTGCTTGTATTATTTTTTTGCATTGATAATGGTATTAGGTGTCAGGTAGAGAGCATCGTGGTTTCGTTGCTGTTCTTGCCTGCTCGAATTATTTTTGTTGTATTGATAATGGTATTAGGTGTCAGGTAGAGAGCATCGTGGTTTCGTTGCTATTCTTGCCTGCTTGAATTATTTTTTTGCATTGATAATGGTATTAGGTGTCAGGTAGAGAGCATCTTGATTTCGTTGCTATTCTTGCCTGCTTGAATTATTTTTTTGCATTGATAATGGTATTAGGTGTCAGGTAGAGAGCATCGTGGTTTCGTTGCTGTTCTTGCCTGCTCGAATTATTTTTGTTGTATTGATAATGGCTGTATGGGTGCCGAAATGTTGGTGATTATTTTTCCAAATGTTTGTTTTTATTGCGAATGGATAAATATACAAATAATAACTTCAATTTTGCTACGATCAAAAATAAATTCCCTGTTTTTCCCTGGCCCATAAAATCCCCGGTCAGTTTCCGGTTTCCCGGTCAAGACCACAACGAGGGGGACATTTGATTGTACCATCAAATTTGACCTTGAGGTCAATTTTCAAGGTCAAATGGAGGTAAGACCCTTTTCTTACATGAGAATCCCTATTTTTTACTGCGGATTAGACAAGAGAAATTTCACGTCAAGAATCACCTATAAAAAAATTGTTTTTGTGACCTTAGAAAGGTAAAAAAAAGGTCAAAGGTCTGAGAAACGATGAGATATCTTCTAAAATACTTTATCTACGAAGAAATGGTTCCGGCAAATGTTGACCAGGACCGAGGGGGACACTTGACTGTATCATCAATTTTGACCTTGAGGTCAATCTTCAAGGTCAAATGGAGACAAGACTCTTTTCTTAAATGAGCAGTCAAAAATAGGGGTTCTCATTTAAGAAAAGGTTTATAGCTCGACTTGACCTTCAAAATTGACCTCAAGGTCAAAGTTGATGTATTTTAGAAGATTTTTGGGTATATAGATTAAAATGTGTCACCGTGTATAATCAAATGTTGCTTTATTCCAGAGGTAATTATAAAAAATGAGTTTTGATTCACATTATGTAATTTATCGAGCTTGGAGGGAGTTTCACACGTTTCAATTGTTAGAAATGTATCTTGTAGGTGTGGTGAAACGTCGAGATATACTACCAGTCGAGTCGCCGCGCCATTCACTATGTGTACTAAACTCAACTTCCGTCTCTGATAAAATCGACCCCAATACATATATCCTCTATAGTACACGCACTTGTTCCTTTACGGGACAATGACAAACTCATAAATTATCCTAGGAGTCTTTTAAGGAAGGATTAGGTCTATCAATGTCAGGCACTTTTAGCAGAGAGACACTTACATTTTTTACTATTGCAAAAATACGTAAAGTCAAAACTACACTGAAAAAAGTGATTAGTTGAGCCAACTATTTATATAGTAAGATATGGTACTTCCATTTTATTGATTGATACTGCTATTTTATTAGTGGGTACAACCATTCCATTAGTTTCAGTTACTATTCAGTTAGTACCAACAGCTAAGTAAATGGTTGTCCCAACTAATACAATAGCAGTGCCATATATTACAAACTGAATGGAGGGTGACCTCTTCACTTTAGGATTTAAGAAATAAATTAAAATTTATTGTACAAAATGATACGGCATCAGTTCACAAATTCAGAATTTCTAGATTTTAACATTAAAAATTAAACTGTTCTAATTGGAAAGTCTTAAACAAATTCGAACTCCCTGTTGAAACTTTATAAATTATTTTTAATTTTAAAGTAAGTTCAGAATAATATGTTTATATTTCAAGGCTTTTATTAAATTGCACTCTAAAATATTTCATTTTTAAACCATGCAATTTGAAACTTTTCAATTAAGAAAAAAAAACAATGACTTAATTCATTTAAAATCAGTAATTATAAATAAAATATTTTTAAAAAAAACTAAACTTTGAATGTTACAGTTTTATTGTTCTGTTTGAAAAATTTAATTTGTAATTCAAAATTAAGGCCTAATTTAAAAGAAAATGTAGATTTTAAAATATTTCAATTAAAAAATTCATAAGCTTTTTAAGAATGTTAACAGGCTTCAAAACAATAAAATTTTTTAAGGCTTCTAGAAACATTGACACTAATTTATTTTGAAAAATTATTTGAAATTCGAATAATTTTAAAAGATGTTTAGAAGTTGTGAAAAACTTTTAATAATAATTTTAAGTTTAAAAAAATTGAAACAAGATGTAGATGTTTCAAGATCTTGAAATCAAATTTCGATGCATTTTCAGGATTTTTAAGATATGTAAAATAAAAATAATTTAACTTTTTATTTCTGCAGAGAATTTTCAGTGCTTTAAAAATCTATAGTTGGCGCTAGAATTTATATAGAATAATAATAACTTTGACTTGGAACCCGGGAATTTTCAAATTTTAACCAATTCTGAGTTGAAACTGATATTTATCCAAAAGAATTATAATTCTTCTTGGAACAGGAAAATTTAAAATTTAAATAAATTCCGAGCTGTAAAAGGCAATTTCTTAATATAATAAATTCTAATTCTAAGTTAAAACGGGATATTTTCGAAAAAAATTAAATTTATGATTTGGAACAGCAAGTTTTAAAGAAAAATTCTAATTTTTAGTTAAAACGGAGAATTTTAGAAAAGAATTAGAATTCCGGATTTGAACACTGAATTTACAATTTTTAAATCAATTCTGTGTTGGAACTGGAATTGATACAGGAGAATAACAATTTCAAACAAGGTATTCTCGAAAAAAATTTAAATTATGAATTGTAGCAGGGCATATTACCTAAAAATTCTAAATCTTTCAAGTAGTTGAAATTAAGATTTTTCGAAAAGAATTAAAAATCTGGATTTGAGCATGGAATTTTTCGAAAAGAATAAAAATTTCTGATTTAAACAGGGAATTTTCATTCTTTAACCAATTCTGAATTGGAAATAGAATTTTAAAATTGCTTAAATTTAGAGTATTGAAAGTGATAACGTGGATTTATTGTCCGCACGTCTCAAAGGAAAAAAATATTCAAAATCGAAAAATCAATTTTTTGAAAATGTAGAATTGTAGAGAATAAGGAAATAAAACTTTGTCCATTAGAATTTTTTTGTCAAACATTTATTTATTATAATAAAAAGTGAAATATCGAATAAAAGTTTCTCTCTAATTTAATTAAGTTTTAAGACTTAAATCGGCCTAACTCGGCTAAATATTATAGAAATGATTTCATATTTATAGGACTTATTCAAAATACTATATCTATGCTTATGAATCCATGGAAAAGTTAAAAATCGCCTATTTAATAAAAAATGTTTAATTACAAAATGAGATAAGTCTGCCCGCGCTGTTAATTAAACAAAATTTTTTTTTACTTATATTATTCAAAATAAACGTTTGACAAAAAAATTTCTAATAGCCAAAAGTTTTATTTTCTCATTCTCTACAATTCTGCATTTTCAAACAATTGGTTTTTCGATTTCGAAAATTTTCTCTTTTTTTAGGCGACAGAAAATACTTTTACGCGTGTATTATTATATTAATAAAATAAGGAAAGCTTGAACTCTACTGCAATAAGAAGTAAATTTCCTGTTTTTAAATTAGGACCCCAGTCATTTCCCGGTTTTTTCCCGGTCAATTGAATTCCCGTTTCCCGGTCAATAAAATTCCGTTTCCCGGTCAATTAAATTCCTGGTTTTCCTGGTCAAAAATGTTTCCGTTTTCCTGATCAATAAAATTTCCGTTTTCCCGGTCAGTAAAATTCCCACCTTCCAGGTCAATTAAATCCCCGTTTTCCCGGTCAATTAAATTTTCGTTTTCCCGGTCAAAAAAATTCCCTTTTTCCCGGTCAAAAAATTTCCGTTTTCCCGGTCAATTCGCCAGCCTGGTTTTATTACCTAACTTTGACAGAATTTACAAAAATCCTGTGAAGCCTGAGCAAACAAAATGAAAAAATCAAAAAAATAGGAAATGAAAGTGAAGAATGATCTGAGCTGAAAGAAGTGCAGTGTGTGTGGAAAATTTATGAATCTGTCAAAGTGACCGGTCCACTGGCAATAATCTACGCTCTATTTACCACAAGTGACTCACGTCGAGAAAGGATATATATCAAGTCTCGGCCGGAAAAGGGACACCATAAAATAGAAAAGATAGTCGGACAAAGGGAAGAAGTGAAAATCTTTTGTCCCTCCGATGTAAAGACCCTCGAAATCAGGTTATAATTTAACAATGCGTTGCAAGGCTCAAATTCGAAACTAGATTGATTTTGGTTGTCTGCCATGCGTCAAACAATGCGTGCAATTACGACGCCTGCTCACAATGTCTCGGTAAATCTACCGTCTGATTTGCCAATATTGTCCCACTTTTGTGCCACGTTTGCTCCCAATGTATCCGGTCAATTTGGGAATAGAGCTGCAGTTTACGAATTTGCATTCTGCCAATATAATCAGATCAGATCTAATTAAAAATCGGGAAATCAAATTGAATTTATTTTTTGACCGGGAATTTAAAAAATATTTAGAAGAAAAATCTCCATTTTCCATTTTTATTTTTAATTTAAAGAATTTTAAAATATATTCTTGAAGACTTAAATAATTATAGATTAAAAGAGTTTAAAGTTGCAAATTTTGGATACAAATATTTTTAATTTTATGAATAACTGTAAATATTAATAAATTATTTTTAAAAGGGAACAATAATTGATTTGTCAGAACGATTCTAAATCCAGTAAAAATCAAGAATTTCCAGATTTCAGCGTTAAAATTAAACTTTTTTAATTCTAAAGTCTTAGTCATTTAAAAAAAATGCAATTGTCGGATTGAGACTTATTTATAAACATTTTTTAACTAAAAAAAACTATCTAATAATGTATTCCTAATTAAAGACTTTCTCTAAATTTAAAATATTGTTTCAGTCTAAAATATGCAATTTTTAATGCATTCAATAAAAAAATTTTGAATCATAAAAAAAGGATAATTATTTAATATTTATCAATATTTGACTATTTAGGTAAGACGAATGACTTTGAAAACAAATATTTAAAATTAAATAACTTGAATTTGAATTGTTTGACATGGAAAGACTTGAATCGTTAGTTTTAAATTTTAAAATTAATTTAAAACTGTAAGTGACTTCAAATACTTTAAACGAAGCGTTTGCCGAAAAAATTCGGCTTTATGTATCGAAATTTCGGTGCTTATAGCCACAGCCTAATTTAAAATAAAATTCAAGGATTTTCTAAAAATTCTGGGAACATTCTGTTAATTTCAAAAGATATTTATAAGTTTTAACAAAATTCCAAAAATAATTTTAAAGTTGATATAGTTTCAAAACAACTTTTAGATTACTCAAGATTTTGAAATAATGTTTTGAATCTTTTCAAGGATTTTTAATTTTGGATAAATTAATAAGGATTCAGGGAGAATTGCAAAAAATATTTAAAAATCTCTTCAAATCTTCAAAATCATACGAAATCCCTCATGTCTTGTGAATTTTTTTTCAAATCTATTAAAATATTAAAATCCTTTAAAATTATTAAAAATCCTCGAAAATCTCTTTAAATTGTTTAAATCTCTTTAAAATTCCTTGGAATCTTTTAAAATACTCTAAAATATTTCGAATCTTATTATGATTTTGCCAATTGATTCTCCGCTTAAATTAAATTAAAACATTAAAAATTATAAATTTTTGGAATTAAGTAGAATAGATTAAATTTAGTGAAATTCAAGCGAATTAAAAAAATTCAAGTGAATTCATACTTCACCAAATACCTTACTTTTCATGAATAAATTCTTTAAAGTCTACTAAAATATAATAAAATCTCGTAAAATTATATGATATTTTCGGAAATCATGAAAGTTTTAATTAAAATACATTAAAAGTTTTAAAATCCATTACAATCATTGAAATTTTTGTTAAAAAATCACATTTTCTCTTTTAAAAATCATTTTGTTCATTATTTCAATTAAATATTAATTACTTAGTTTAAAAATGGCGGCGCTGGCTTGGTGGTAGCGTGGTTGTTCGTGACTCCCCTCTTGCGTGGCTAGAATCTTTTGGCTAGATTTTTGTTTTTAAGTGAGGCACACATGGACGTGTTTACCAAGAGCAACCAAGGAAAGAATAAAAAAAATGAATGAAAGAAAGAAAAAATAGATTCATTATTAATTTTTTATTAATTATTTGAAATGAGTAGTAGTAATAATTCGAAGTTTTGTATTACAACAAAACAATCTCTAGCCAAAAGATGAGAAACCCAGAGCAGCGGAGTCACAAACAAACACGCTACCACCAGGCCAGCGCCGCCGGGTGAGCGACGTGCGATTTTCAAAAATTAGTATTTTCAAAACTGGGCTCCATTTCCAAAAAAGCCATGACACAAGTCGAATAAAATTTCATAATCGACCTTCAGACCTTCCTCTTGTTAGAAAAATACTTGAGATCGATAAAATGAATATCCCTGAATTCGTTAAAACTCTTTTAAATGTCTAAATTAAATCCGAGACGGAAGGGTGAAAAATAAAAAAGGGAACATATTATTATTCGCTTATTAACATTAGATATGACCTAGGCACTAATTTAAAAATATTAACACCTTCTTAAACAAAATTTCAAAAATAATTTTAAAGTTGAAGAAATTTAAAACAACTTCTAGATTACTCAAGATTTTGAAATAACATTTTGAATCTTTTCAAGGATTTTTAATTTTGCATAAATTAATAAGGATTCAGGGCGAATTGCAAAAAATATTTAAAAATCTCTTCAAATCTTCAAAATTCCACGAAATCCCTCATGTCTTGTGAATTTTTTTTCAAATCTATTAAAATATTAAAATCCTTTAAAATTATTAAAACCCTTGGAATTGTCTTGAAATTGTTTAAATCTCTTTAAAATTCCTTGGAATCTTTTAAAAGACTCTAAAATATTCCTGGGAATCTTTAAAAATTTCCTAAAATATTTCGAATCTTATTATGATTTTGCAAATTGATTCTCAGGATTAATTAAATTACAACTTAAAAAATTTAAAAAAATTTGGAATTAAGTATAATAGACTAAATTTAGTGAAATTCATGTGAATTCAAAAAAATTTAACTGAATTCATACAACTCGAGGGAATTCTAAATCTCTTCAAATCATTAAAACTCCACAAAATACATTACTTTTCATGAATAAATTCTTTAAAGTCCGCTAAAATAATATAAAATCCCCTGAAATTATATGATATTTTCGGAAGTCGTGAAAAACTTTATTAAGTACATTAAAAGTTTTAAAATGCATTAATATCATTGAAAATTTTGTTTAAAAAATCACATTTTCTGGCTTAAAAATCGTTTTGGTGTTTAAAAAATCATAATTTAATTAATAATTTATATTTTTGAATACAAATTATTTTTTGTTGAAGTTTAAGATTCATTATTTCAATTAATTATTAATCACTTTGTTTAAAAATGGCGGCGCTGGTTTGGTGGTAGCGTGGCTGTTCGTGACTCCGCTAAATTTTTGTTTTTAAATGTGGCACACATGGACGTGTTACCAAGAGCAACCAAGGAAAGAATTAAAAAATAAATAAAACAAAAAAAGTAGATTCATTATTAATTTATTAATAATTGTTTAAAATGAGTAGTAGTAATAATTCGAAGTTTTGTATTACAAAAAAAATCTTTAGCGAAAATATTAGAAACCTAGAGCAGCGGAGTCACAAGCAAACATGCTACCTCCAGGCTCCACTTCCAAAAAAGCCGTGACATGTCTCGAATAAAATTCGATAATCATTCGAATTATGCTCACGCGACCTCGATTTGAATTTCGATCTTCAGACCTTCTCCTTGTTAGAAAAAAAACTTAAGATCGATAAAATGAATATCCCTGAATTCGTTAAAACTCTTTTAAATGTCTAAATTAAATCCGAGACGTAAGGGTGAAAAATAAAAAGGGAACATATTATAATTTGCTTATTAACATTAGATATGCCCTAGGCACTAATTTAAAAACATTAACACCTTCTTAAATAAAAAAATTCCTCACATTTTTTCGCACTGAAAAAATTCTTGAAATATCAAAGATAAGAGAAGGACTGACGATGTTGGCATAAAGAAAAGGGGTTGAAGGTGTGTTCTGGCAGGAAGACGCTGAGCGTCGCGCTATCGCGTGATCTCGAAAATGTCGCGATGGAGGTGAAGTTACGAGCGAAAGTCGAGATCTCAGGCCACGATCTGGCGATGTAACCCTGAGGCAGAGGGTGACGCAAAGTTAGTCGTTATCGTCGAAGCTTTTCACGTGGAGGAAATGGTCCCCGATTAAGCCTCGCCATTTTCCAATTAACGCCTTAATTAAATCCTCCCGCACTTGGAACAGCGCCACAGCGAATCTAAGCGAAGGAAAAGAGCAAGCGAATTTTCGTCTGTCACGCACAACTCGAGGTCCAGAAAACCTCTTCCATTCCTACAAGACCTCGCCTCGGTTGCGACCAATCTGTAATTACGTTCTTACTATTAGCTAGCGAAATTACTATTGGGACATTCTAAAGGGTCGTACATGTTCCGATTACGTGACGCAAAAGTCGACTATTTCTACATTGAGAAATAACTTTTTAATCTTTCCCCTATTTCCCCTTTTTTCCTAAAAAATAACCATATTTTCCCTTTTTTATGTTCTTTTGGGCTGTGATCCTTCTAAGTTTGATATTTTAATTTAGAAAATAAGAAAAGGTCCTTCGAGCCGGTTTGATTACCTTAGTTAGCCTTCTGTTGTGTCTCAGTGTTCTGACCAGGTCAACGATGCTCTCGCCTGTTTGCGCTTTATCCGCGAACTACTTGTGTAATTAATTCTGTTAATTAAGGTGAGCCGGAACTTCGAATACCGGCATAATGAAGGGAGAATTTGCTCTCCCAGGTTTGCGAAAGGTATTGTGTCCATGTTTTCCCAGATTCTTGACATACCTTGGATACACTGGATGCTATTCAAAATTATTTTAGTCGCTGCTAAGAAAAATTAGAACGCTCTTAAAATCTAAATTTTCTCAAGAACTTAAAATAATCTTAATATTACTTAATAAATGAATAGATTTTCGGAAGATTGTTGACAAGACTGTTTATCGACTTTACGATGTAAACTATGTACAATCAATCTCAAAAGTAGTCTGTCTTTAAAATTATTTATAAGATCGAAAAAAAATATGTATTATTAATTTCTGTAAATATTGATGGATGCTTCTAAGCACACTTCAGAAAAAAATAATTTAGGTTAAAATTGTTTCTTTAACAGTAGTTATTTAAAGGTTTAGTTTTTTCTTTCTCTTTAGGCAAAAGTTACAATTTTTATTTAATCCTAACGATCAAGGCCTCTTTTATTGTTTCCGGAAATCAATAATAGATATTTTTTTTATATTTTATAAAACATTTTAAAGATTGGCGACTTTTGAAATTGATTGTACGTAGTGTACATCCTTAATTATGCAGATTTAAGGCTTTACGTTTTTGTCTCTTTTTGCCCTTTTAAACAAATTTAGCAAGTTTTTAATGTAAGAAAAAATTTAAAAATTTTAAAAATGATCCTTTTCTCATATTAATAGAACCCAATAAGGAAATCCAACTATTTTCGTTGATAGTTAATTATATTTAATTGAAATGTTCGCTCTTATATTTTTGCTTCAAAATTATCTCTTTCGGTTAAACGTCTACTATTTTGATGAAAATTGAACTATTTTGTTAAAAAATCATATTTTTGTTCAAAAATTCAAACTTTTTTGGTTGAGAATTCATCATTCTATGTTTTTGTTTTGGATTTAATCTCTCGTATAAAAATACAACTATTAAGTTTAAAATTAGTTTTTTTTTGGTTTTTTAAACTACAGATTTAACTATTTAATTTGAAGATTAATTAATTTAATTAAAAATTTTTTTCTTTTGGAGAAAGTTTAAATACTTTGTTGAAAAGTAATTTTTATTTAAAATTAATTTTTTAAACTAAAACTGTAACTATTCCCTTTTTGTTAAAAACTAATTTTTTTAAATTAAAAATTCAATTTTTTGGGTAAAAGTTAAACTGCAAGGAGGTCGCTTCTTGTGGTTGAAAATTGAGCTATTTCTAAGAAAATTTGATTAACTTTATTTATTTAACTAAAAATTTAACTATCCCATTTTTTACTGGAAATTTATAGTTTTTAATTGAAAATTCTACTATTATATTTTTTGTTGAGAATGCATCTTTATCAGGGGAAAATTCAACTACTGGTTAAAAATTAAATTTTTTGTTAAGAATTCATATTTTCTAGTTGAAAAATCATTATTTTTTTGGCTTCAAAACTCATTTCAGTTAAAAATTCGTTTTTCTTTTTATTAAAAATTAATTTTTTCAACTAAAAATTTGACTATTGAACTTGAAGATTCATAATTTTAGCTGAGAATTTATCTCTGCATATGAAAGTTTAACTACTTTGCAAAACATTCTTTTTTCGTTTGAGAATTAATTTTTTAACTTAAAAATTTAACTATTTCATTTTTGTTTGAAAATCGATCGCTTTGAATTTAAAATTTTATTATTTAATTTATCGTTGTGAATTCATGATTTTTGTTTAAAAATTCAACTATTTGGTTAATGTTATTTCTCTTTAATTGAGAATTTTTTCATTGGTTGGAAACTAATTTTATTATTTAAAATCTCGCGGTTCTAGTTTTGGATCAAAATGTATATTTTTATTTCAAAATTTCAACTATTTGGTAAAAAAACTCAATGTTTGTTTATTTGAAATTTGAATATTCCGGTACAGTGTTGAAAACTCGTATTTTTTTGGTAAAAAATTAATCTTCTGTGTAGAAAATTATACTACTGGGTTGAAAATTAACTTTATTTTTTTAAATTCATATTCTGTGGTTAAAAATCAACTCTTTTGTAAAAAAAATTCGTCTTTTTCGCTTGATAATTCAAAAGTTTGGTTAAATTTTTTCTTTCTTTTTTTGATTAAGAAAATATTTTTTGGTTCAAAATTCCACTCTTTAGTTTAAAATTTAATTTTTTTTGTCTTTTTTTATTGCAAAGTACACTATTTGATTCTAAATCAAACTATTTTTTTTAGTATCCGTTTTTTTTTTAGTTGAAGATTCAAATTTTTTGTTAAAAATTCAATTTTTTGTCTTTTGTATTGAAAATATCGATATTTGGTTAAAAATTCGTATTTCTTGGTAAAAAATTAATCTCATTTGTACAAAATTGACCTGTTAAAAACTCAACTGTTTTGTAAAAAAAATCGTCTTTTTGCCTTGAAAATTTAACACTGTTTACATTTGTTTTTCTTTTTTTGATTAAAAAAATTTTTTTTTTAATTATAAATTCCGCTCCTTTGTTGAAGTATTAATTTGTTGTCTTTTTTATGGCAAATTACAATATTTTTTCATGAATCGAACTATTTTCTTAAAGATCCGTCTTTTTGGGCTGAAAATTCAACTTTTTCATTAAAAATTCAATATTTTTTATTGGAAATATCGATAATTGGTTAAAAATTCGCCTTGTTAGGTCAAAAATGAATTTTCTTTGCAGAAAATTATACTGCTATGTTGAAATTTAACTTTATTTTTAAAAACGCATATTTTACGGTTAAAAAAACTACAATTTTGTAAAAAAAATCGTCTTTTTGACTTGAAAATTCAACAGTGGTTAAATTTTTTTCTTCTTTTGACTAAATTTTTTTTTGCGTTAAAAATTCCACGTATTTATTAAAAATTTCTATTCTTTTTCTTTTGTATAGCAAATAGCACTATTTGCTTGATTTTATGGCCGAAAATTCATGCTTTTCGTACAAAAATTCAATCTTTTTTATTGAAAATATCGATGCTTGGTTAAAAATTGGGCTTTTTTGGTCAAAAATGGTCAAAATTCTTTGCAAAAATTCATACTCCTGGGTTTTAAATTTAACTTTACTGTTAAAAATTCATATTTTGTGGCTAAAAAATCAACTGTTTTGTAAAAAAACTCTTCCTTTTAGCTTGAAAATACAATAGTTTGTTTTAAAAATTTTCTTTTTTCCTCTAAAATATCTTTTTTGATTAAAAATTCCTCTTTTTTGCTTAAAACTTTTTTTTGTCTTTTTTAGATGCAAATTACACTTATTTGTTTAGGAATTGAATTTTTTCCCTGATGATTCGTCTTTTATTATGAAAATGAAACCTTTTTTTTAAATTAGAGTTTTTTCTTTAAAAGTATAACTATCTGGTTTTATTAGGTTACAAATTATTTAAAATTCTGCCGCACATTTTGTCGTGAAGAACGATTGGATTTTTCAAAATTGCTTACAGAATTTTTGTATGAACGATGTGTTTATATAGTGTGTTATAGCGCTATTATTTTTTCCTTATATCGCATTCAAAAAAAAGTTTAAAAAATTTGTTTAAAAAATTGTCTTGATAAATCATCTCCCAAATTTTTTTCTTCTTTTCGTTTTGTAACATGTTTATGGTATTCCACTGATATATTTTATAATAATTACATACATTTTTTTATTTAAAATAATTTATTCAACTATTATTCACTATTTTTTTGTTGTAAAAATTACCCTATTTCCTCTGTTTTGATGGAATTTCGTGCTGCGAAATTTGATTCTGGGTATCGGCGTCAAAAGTACGCGACCCTCCCTTTGAACGCTTATCGCTCGTTCAAAAAAAAATCGCAGAAAATTCTAAACAGGTAGACGTCAAAGCTTAAAGTCTCCCGCGTTGCACGATATGTATGTTGTTGTTCCAAAAAATGTTTTACGCTATCGCTGATGTAAAACGTGTCCAGTACCGAGGTTATGGAGGCACTTTCTTTAGCCTCGACTTTCGAGACTTCCCAAAACCAGCTGGAAGTCTTAAAAAATCTAAAAAAAACACAGACACTCCTTAAGGTGTCTAGAATGCAACGCAGTTTTCAAAATTTCGAAATATCAAATTGTTTGAAAGTTACAGATCGTTTTCCCCAAAATCTTATCTTGGACAGAAATAATGATAGGGAGTTGGTTTATGGCTTAAAATGTGCAGTTTTGCAACTTGATTGAAGTACACTTTAAAAAATGAAATACGATCGATATTTTGCAAAATAATCCTTTAAGAATATTACACGATTTGAGGCGAGTAGGCACCGTAGAAAAAGTGTTTGAAAAAAATTATCCAAAAACCAACTCCCTATCATTATTTCTGTCCCAGATAAGACTTTGCGGAAAACGGTCTGTAATTAGCAAAGAACTTGATATTTCGAAATTTTAAAAACTGCGTTGCATTCTAGACACCTTAAGGAGCGTCTGTGAATTTTTTCAGATTTTTTAAGACCTCCAGCTGGTTTTGGGAAGTCTCGAAAGTCGAGGCTAAAAAAAAGTGCCTCAAAAACCTCGTTTTTTGACACGTTTTACATCAGCGCTAGCGTAAAATATTTTTTGGAACAACAATATACATACCGTACAATGCAGGAGACTTCAAGCTTTCACGTCTACCTGTCTAGAATTTTCTGCGATTTTTTTTGAACGAGCGATGAGCGCTCAAAGTGAGAGTCGCGTACTTTTGACGCCGACTTTAGTTGATAATAATTAAAGTCCTCTTATGTCGTTACGATTGCGTCAATAAGTGTCCACTCAATTCAGGGATGAATGCATTGTTGATTTGGCGAGAATTTATGCATTCGCACAACTCGTGGTCTCATTTCAATCACGGATTATTCAGGTACACCTGACAAGCCCTCCATCAAAGTGTATTCATATAAACAATTATATCGACATCATTATTAAATCATTAATTTGTATTCCATCGAGCTTTCCGAATGCGTTAAGCGGTTCACTAATTAACGAAACGGGTACGTTCCGTTGATCCGACAATAAACTCCGGATAATTTATTTTTTCCAGTGTTTTATGCAACCAGGTCGTATGGATGTGTAACTCGTTGTTTCCGGATGGCACATAGTTCAATTTGTCCTTTTATTACATTCGAAAATGCATATTCATGAGAGATAGAATCTGTTGAAAAAAACATCGTTGCAGAAGAGAATGAATACTCTCAACGTGCTTCGCGTCCTTTTGAAATTTTAATCACCAAAATAATGAGCTTTCAATTACAAATGTCGATTTAAAATCGTACCATTTTGAGCTACACTATACTCTCGTTTTCAGTCCAGTGTCGGGAGTTGCCTTCAAATGGCCTTGGACTGAGTTCGGAGGAGGGGTGTTGAAACGTAAACAGGGCCGCCTGACTCAGTACACGTGCATTGTGCCCCTTCCAAGATGACTGTCGCACAGTGGGGAAGCAATAGGTTTTTTTATTCAAAATAACGTACAGTCTCGCAAGTTTGAGTATTTTGTTGAAAATTTGTTTTTTCTTTGGTTGAAAATAAATTAACCTACATTTGTGCTCAATCATTTTAAAATTAAAGGTCCAAACATCGGCAACTTTTATTGGTTGATTGTGAATTCTCTTTTGTTAAAGCTCCTTCGGATTAAACGAATACATTCGCATCACGTATCTCGTGCTTCGCACTCGATTTCGATTTTATTTTTATTGTTTAATTTATTATTTGTTTCTTATTTTGCATTAAATTTTGTTTTTAGCCACGCTGAAAAATGTATATCACTGGAATAAATATATATTCTTGCCATTCATAATATGCATTAGTATTGGGCATCCTATTAAAATAAAAATTACTAATAAACGGTTTCTTGAAACTTGTGTCGTTTTTCCATCAATTTAATTTGTTTATTTTTGATTTTATTTCTTTACGATTTGAACTAAAAATACGCGTCCTAGTATAAGGTGGTTCTAAGAAATTTTGTTGATATAATTTAGACGCAAGATGTTGTTAAATAAAATTTTATTGTAGCTTGTGCCCTTTTTCCAAAAACTTCATTTTTTTTTTATTTTTAATATATTTCTACAACCAGAGTTTATAACGAACTTGTAGATATTTTTTGAGTAAACAACTTTTGTCTTTTAATTTTTTTCGTCTCTTCTGTCGTTTTTCAAAAAATTATTTTTTTTAACCTTATTTTTTACTATTGAAAGCATATATACTCGTCCTCTCTAAAAATGATCAATAACTTTATAGATCTTTTTTTATTGAACAACTATTGTATTTTAATTTTAGTTCGTATCTTGTGTTGTTTTTCAAAAAAAAAAATTTTTTGTTTTGATCATAAAGTTCCTAGTTTTAAAAAATGGCATCGAAAAAAATGAATTTTTTTATCGAAAAATGGCTGAATAATGCGTTCGTTTATTAAATTTGTTCAATAAATTTGTTTATTAAATTTGTTTTTAAATTAGTTTAATGACTGAAAATCTGGTAAAACCTGCTAAACCTTGAATTATCAGAAAATTTTTCGAGAACCCAGAAAATCTGGTAAACCTTAAATTATCAGGGAATTTTTATATACCTGCAAATATCTTACAATATCAGGGCATTTTTAATTTGAAAAAAAATCTTTTTTTTTGATGAAATACCAACTTTTTTATTTTAAATTAAAATCTTTTTTTCGTTGAAATATCAGATATTAAATTTTAAGTTGAGAATTCATTTCTTTAAATATTTTTTTAAACAGAAAATTAACATTTCTTCTTTTTTTTTAGTTACAAAAATTTGTTTAAAATTTTTCTCTCTTTGCTGAAGAATCTTTCCTAATTTAATATTATATTTTTAATATTTTTTTGTAGAAATATCAACTACTACATTTTTCGTTAAGAATTGATTTTTTAAAATGAAAATTTAATTACTTGGTTAAAAGTTAAACTTTTTATGTTGGAAATTCATTTTTTTGGCTAAATATTCATCACTTCAATCAAAAATTTATCTTTTTGGTTGAAAAATAAAGTACTTTGTTGAAAATTTGTTTTTTCTTTGTTTGAAAGTAAATACTTTTCACTGGTAATTTTACTATTTCAGATTAAGTTTTAATTATCACGTTAAAATTATTGGTTTCAAATAATTTTGAATAGTTAGAAATATATTTATTCAATCTTTGGATGAAAAAACGATTTTTTTTATTTGAAAATTCGCCTTGTTTACTAGAAATGATTGTTGTTGATTTAAAATTCATTTATTTTAGTTGAAAATCTATCATTTTAGTTTAAAATTATTCACTTTCGTTAAAAATTTATATTTTTCGTGGAAAATTAATTTTGTAAACTGAATATAACTATTTCATTGTTGGTTGAAAACTGCTCTTTTTTTATTTCCAAATTTAACTATATGGTTGCATATTTGTCTGTTTTAGCTGAAAAATCATGTATAATGAAAAACCCGAATTGTTTATAAAAAAAAAAATAAACTTTTTGTTTAAAAATTCATCTTTTTGGTTCAGAGTTAAACTTTTATGCTAGAAATTTATCTTCGAATTTAAAGTTAATATATTTCAGTTGTAGAAGCATCATTTTGGTGGAAAATTTGTTGTTTTTTTGGAGGAAATTCAATTTTTTAACGGAATGTTTAACTCTTAAATTTTTGTTTAAAAACTATTCTTTTTATTTCCAAATTTAAATGTATGGTTGAAATTTTACGTGCCATGTTAAAAAATTATATTTCCAGTTAAAAAAATTAATTTTCTACAAAAAAAAGGACATTTTTTACTAGAGTTATAAATATTTAACTAAAGTAATAAATTGTTACAGGTAATAGATCAATTTTATTCCAAAAAGATTAATTTTCAAACAAGAAGATTTATTTTCAGATAAAAAGATTAATTTTGCATAAAAAAGATTCATCACTTTGGTTAAAAATTTGCTTTTTTCTGCTGGAAAATAAATTTTTTGACAAGAAATATAAGTATTGCATTTTTGGTTAAAAATTCAGTTTACTATATTGTTGCAAATTTGTCTTTTTTGGTGTAAAGTGAAATTGTTTTGTTTAAAATTCATCTATTTACTTGACATTTTTTTTGCTGTGGAAAATTAATTTTTTAACCGAAAATTTAAATATTACATATTTGAGATTTCCGGTCTGATGCTCTTACCAACTGAGCTACGGAGAGACGAGAAAATTTTCTTCACAACCTTCTTACAAGCT
>JAAAKG020213989.1:0-22289 GCA_010014905.2 Druon quercuslanigerum | reverse complement strand
TAGCAAAAATTATAACATCGAGGAAAAATCGGATTTAAAGCAAGAAGTGTTTAGTACACAGAAAGAGGAGATCAAAGAAAGGAAGGCAAGGGGGAAGTACAAAATGGAAATGGCTGAACTTAGGAAAGGAATGAAAAAATGGAAAAAAGTTAGGGAACAGTTACGAAATAGGATGAAGTCATTGAAGCAAAAACTAGAGAAACAGGAGGATAATAATAATAAGGTAGAGGAGATGCAAGGTAGGACTAGTAAGTTAGAAATCTCGAACTGGGATCTTCGTAGCTAGGAAGAGGATCTTATATGGAAGCTCAAAGAGAATAGAGGATGATTTGACATGGGTACAAAGGAGGATGCAATATAATTTAAGGAAAATAGCGGAAGAGGAAAGAAAAAAAGGTAGAAGAACATGGGTTAAATATAGGAGGGTACAGATAGACGGAGTATGGTGGGATTGGGATGAAGGAAGGAAAGAGTTAGTAAGAAATAATGGGCAGGAAAACTAGGAAAGGAAGGAGCGGGAGGTAGGAAGATAAGCAATAGTAAGAGGCAAAAAAAGACAAAAAACGAATGTAGGGAAGAATGGAGGATATGTTACTGGAATATAACAGGACTGTAGAGAAAGGATAAAGAATTTACGAGAAATATGACACAATGGGATGTTGTAATTATGATGGAGACATGACTAGCTAAAAAGGGATGGCAAAGAGTAAGGGGAAGATGAGCAAATGTTAGAAATGGCAAGTTCAAAATTCAAAGAGAAATAATAAAAAGGGCAGAGCAATGGGAGGTTTATGTACAACATCTTTATGTGAACGGAGATATGCAGGAGAAAGCATAGGAGTTTAAAAAATTGAGGGAAGAAAATAAAATAGATATTGTACTAATAATAGGTGGGGATTTCAATGCGAGAACAGAAGATAGAGAAGGAAGGGAACAGGGAGAAGAGAGAGGAAGATAATCAAAAGATAAAGTACTGAATAGGGAGCGAAAGAAGTTGTTAAAGAGCTTAGAGGAGTTGGGATGGTTTATCTTAAACGGAAGTATAGTGAGATGAGGAAGGATAATATACACGGTCAGGAGGACAAAGGGGAACGGTAATTGATTATGTGATAGTCGAAGAGGTAAGAGAGAAGGTCAAGAAATTAGAGGTAGGTCATTATATTGATTCGGATCACTTTCCATTAATAGTGGAAAATGTGGACGAAGAGATGCAAAAAATGAAAGGAGCAGTTAAAAGAGGATTACAGTCCACAAACAAGAATGAAGTTAGTAAAGGGAGGATTAGAAGTGGATGGGATGAGGAGCGTAAAGAGAATAAGAAGGAGGTCAGAAATAAATTAGGAAAGTGGAGAAAAGAAAAAAGTAATGGAGAAGAGTAGAGGAGAAAAAATAAAGAGTATTCTGAGTTGTGTAATCAAAAGAAATAGGAAGAGAATAAAAGGTTTAAGGAAGATGCGGAGAAGGCTAGGACGGAAGAAGAGGTATGAAAGGTGGTAAATAGAAAAAGAAGAAGAAGAAAAAGAGTGTACCAAGATATTGAAATAGTAGATTGGTAAAAATATTTTTTGCATTTGCTAGGAGGAGCAGAGAGAAAAGTTAGGAAGGGAGAAAAATATGGTAGAGAAAGAGATGAGAAAGAAGACATAACAAGGGAAGAAATAGTTAAGGTGTTAGGAATAATGAAGGATTGAAAGACACCTGGTATAGATGGGATTCCAAATGAAGTATTGAAATATGGAGGGACAGAACTAGATAATTGAGAATGGATAATATGTAATTGAGTATGGAGAGGAGAGAGGTGGCCAGAGTTATGGAAAGAAGGAGTAGTGATACGAATAATAAAGAAAGGCAAAGGGGAGGAGGTTAAAGATTACAGGGGTGTGACTTTGATGCCAACACTGTATAAAGTATATTTAACTGTTTTGTCGGAGAGATTGAAGAAAGAAGTTGAGGAAAAAAAATACAGCCACAGAATCAGACAGGGTTTAGAAAAGGAATTGGGGGTAATGGACAACATATATGTTCTGAACTATCTGGTAAATAAGAGAATTAAAAGGGAAATAGGGACAATTATAGCAATATTTGTGGACTTAAAGACAGCGTTTGACTCATTAGACCAAGGCGAAATAGAAAAAGTTATGGTGAAAAAGGGGATAAAAGAGGGATTAATAAAGAGAGACTTGGAAGAAGAAATAAGGAGAAAAGGTTAAGGAGGAGTTAGGATAGGGAAGGAAAAGATATATACACCGGCATACGCAGACGACATAGTGCTGATGGCAGAGGATGAGGAAGGGATGGCTGCATTTAAATGTAGACAAGACAAAGATAATAAGGTTTAAAAAAGGAATAGGGAGACAAAAAGAATAGACGGGGAGATGGAAGGGAATAAAGATAGAAGAAGTGAAAGAGTTTAAATATTTGGGATATATTCTGCAAAGGAATAGAAATTATATAGTTCATATAGGAGAAAGGATAAAAAAAGCAGCAGGGGTAATGAAACTTATGTGGGTAATCGGAAAAAGAAGGTTAAAAAAATTGGAGAAGGAGAATGTGGTCATTTGATACGCTGGTATGGCCGGTATTTAGTTATAGAGCAGAAATATATGGATGGATAGAAAGAAAAGATATTAAGAGTTTACAATAAAGATATGTAAGGTGGACATTAGCGGTCGATTGGAGGACGCCAGGATATATGGTGAGAAAAGAAACGCAAAGGGATAAATTAAGTATGAGAGCGTAAAAGAGAGCATCGAAATTTGAGAAAAAGCCGAGGGAGGGAAAGGGAGGGGAGTTGGCGAGAAAGTGTTTGATGGAGGTAGACGAGAAGAGAGGAAGAGCGACAGAATTAACGAGATGGGAAGAAGAAAGAAGGGAGTTCTTGAATGCTAGAGACATGGAAGACGGGACTGGAGTACAATATGAAGAATTGAAAAACAGGACAGGGAAAGACAGTTAATATAAAGATGGGGGATGATTAAGGAATCAAAATACAATAAATGGTATAAGGTGATAAAAATAGAAGGTTTACCAAAGTATTTAGAGAAGGGTTGGGTAGAGAGAAGGTGGCCCAGAACTAGATTGGGAAACGAGGTAAGAGAGGGGAGGTATTGGGAGAAGAAAGAGAACAGAAAGTGTAGAATATGTTAATGGGAGGAGGAAACATGGGAGCACGTATGGGAAGGACGTAGAAGAGGAATGGAGGATAAAGGAAGCTGGCAAGAGAATGTGGTTAAGATTCTAGGGGAGGATGGACTACGCGAAGATTGGATGAAGGAGTTGGAGAGTGCTAGGAGAGCGAATGAGAGTGAATGAAAGAATGCATGTGAAAAAATGGTAAATTGGAGGACAAAAAAGTGGAAGAATAAATAAACGGAAGTCGCCTAGATTCGAAGCGTAAAGATTGTAAGTAATGGATATGTAATAGCATAAGTAGACTAAGATGCGTTTACGTTCTCATTCTCTCTCTATCGCTTGCACTTGCACTCTCGTTTTCGACCGCTCGCTCGCTCATTCGTATGCTAAAAAGTCCTAAATTGCGCTATCACAGGAACTAGATATAAGACCTAATGTGCATACTTGTAAATAGTTGTAAATATTAAGGTTAAATTTTTTTTCTGTATGTTTTTAATATTTAAGTGGTAATATTGTAAGGAATGGAAGTCATGTAAACCCTTAGGGGACACATTATGAATAAAGAAGAGTTAATTATAGAAGAAGCCCTCATCTCAGCTCCAAATTATAATAGAAAGCTCGGCCAAAGCTTGAAATAAATAAAAAATAAAAATAATACAATGACATACGAAATAAAAATTCAAAATTATTAAATAGTTGGTTATTAGGTATTATTTTTTCTACGCTTTTTTATGTAGCTTGGGGATGACTGCCTTTATGCGCGAGGAAAGAAAAGAAAGTTGAAAGAATAATGGCTAATAGCCAATTATTTAATGAGCTTAAGACTATATTTCGTATGTCTTTGTATTATTTTAATTTGATTACTTATTTCAAGCTTTGGCTGAGCTCTCTATCACAACTTGGAGCTGAGATAACGTGCTCCTCTATAATTAACTCTATAAGCTACAATTATTTTAATTTTTTAATTTGTATGAAACTTATACTTACAAAAAGTGTCAAGGAATTCGCCTTATTTTCCTCGCCTCGTTTCTACTGATTTTTCAACAAAATATAAGAATTCAAAGTTCACTGTCATGAAATGGACGCCGTTAACCGTGTTTTCGTACCTTCAACCAACTGCAACTTTATTGATAATAATTAATGTATGACGGTGCCCTGAATAGAAAACTTATTCGAAATACAATTATCTTTGCAGTTCTTAAGCTATTTTTTCACTCTCTTATTCAAAATTTTGTAGAGAGGTCAACATTTTTGAAACCTATAGTAGGTAGGTCCATCCACTTAGCACCGCCAGTAAGGCAAATTGAAAAATGGAATACGCCATATTTGTTTGCACTTTTTTTCTAATTTTATGCTAAAAAAACTTTTTTTGCTCTCTACACTTCCGAGAAAAAAGTGGAGACGCTATCACGAGATCCTCTTAGCGCCGGAATCTACGAAAACTCACTAAAAATTATTATAATGAGAGGAACGATTACAGAGATTTTTTTGCTTGTTTTTAACTCTCTGATGACACACAATACGCTCCCCAAAAGACTATCCCTAAATCATACACACCTACCCTTGTGATCAAAAACGATCTAAAATTGTAAAAAGAAACCTTAAAAAACGTAAAGATATTCCAGAACTTTAAATTAATTACTTGACATTCCCAAATGTATCTCTCTTATAATTCCCGCGGAAAAATACCCTTCCACGTAAATGTATGTAGCACTTCAAAACGTTAAATTAACATAAAGCGGATATAGAGGCATCCAATATTTGGCTTAAAAGGGTGTTCTGGATCGAGAGACGGAAAGATGCGTCACTGCGATACAGGACCAGGTTATTAGCGCCAGGAATTATCGCAAACTCGTGTTACATCAAGAAGTGGTTAACCGGTTCCGATTTTGTGAAGATACGAACGAATCCATCGAGCATATTATTGATGGCTGTCGCGTAATGGCTCAGAGAGAATATACGCACAGACATAATCATGTAGCGGGCATTAAACATCAACAACTTGCCCTAAACCTAGGACTCTTAAAAGAATGGAAGCCTTTCTATAGATACATTCCAATACCCGTTTAAGAAAGTGAAAATTACATCTTATGCAAGCAGATCATTACATCCGGGCCAATCGACTTGACATCGCGCTGCGAGAAAAAAAGAAGTGACTGTTGGAGGTGACTTTTGTCGCCTCCAAAGCTCGCGGCCGCTCGTAATTGTATACCTACAACATCATCGAAGGAGGTTTCAAGCATCGTATTAAATTAAATAATAACACCCTAATCTCATCAGTCACTTGACTTAGTCCGCGGCTACGATGTACCACCGGGTTCACCGGAGTAAAAGTTTCGAATAAAATAATAAAAGTGACTTATCATCAATGCTATCAAAATCTTCTTCTATATAATCTGTAAAATTGGACAGTAACAACTCATACTCTACCGTCACGACCTGGGTGACATTCCAGCACATGGCCCAGTACCCACCTCATTAGAGTAAGGTTTTTTTCATGAATGAGCACGATCTCCCCTTGCTAAATGCCGGTTTTGCAGTTTGCCTTTTGTTTCTATCTTAAAGAGAATAAAGGTAACCATGTGTCCACTGATTCAACATTTGCTGATAAAGTCACTGGACCAGATTCCAACGAAAATTTCGATCGATATTGACGTTCAAAATTGGCGATTAAGTGGACTAAATGAACGTGAATTCAGACAACGCTCCACTTGTCTCAGGAAAGTTCTGAATTCTACAAGCATCAGAGTTTTGATGCCTACGAATTGTTGAAGGTGATGCTTCATTGATTTAACTCCTGCTTTCCATATTCCGCCAAAGTTTAGTGCAAAGCTCTTTTTAATTCAGCGTCAGCACCTTGAACATTGGTTCCATTGTCACTGTAGAGGTCAGGCATCTATCGTGTAATTCGTGACGACTTTCATATGGATCGCTTGTACTGAAAGTAAAACAAATAGGGCAATGTAGGCCTTGTAAGCCTTGTAACCTCGTCCTTTATTTGATCGAACATATTAGGGGCCCATTTTGTCCAAGGAAAATCGTCAAGATTCGCACTGCTAATTGAGAATCTTGACACGTGCCGTAGCAAAAAACCTTCCACGGTTTTGACGGCCTTACCCGTCGTTTGATGAACATTTACTGTTGACTACTCTGGAGTTCACTTTTTATAGGATGGCTACTCTTTGTTAAATCCAAAATATTCGTAAAGAATTATTTCGCTTTTTTTTTCGCAAGATTATATGTTTGTGGAAAAGGATATGTAATTAGTAAACAATTTCGTATCTCGAAATTTAAAAAGCTGCATTGCATTCTAAATACCTTAATGGACGTCTGTGAATTATTTCAGTTTTTAAGATGTCTAGCTCGTTGTGGAAAGCCTCGAAAGTCAAAGCTTAAAAAAAGATCCTCAAAAACCTTATTTTACGGCACTTTTACATCAGCGCTATCATAAAATTTTTTTAGAACAACAATATACATATCATTTAATGCGGGAGACGTTAACTTTCATATGCGTCTGGTTAGATTGTTCTGGGTTTTTTTTTAACGAGTTGTAAGGGCTTAAAGTGAGGGTCGCGTACTTTTGACGTCGAATTTAGATAACATTATTCGCAAATCGACCACTGCTGCACACATAAAAATCGGATTATTTAAAAAAATTGTATATAAAAAAGTTCAGAATTATAATTAAGAAGATACGCTGAAGGTTACATCACCACCTTCAGATAGTAAAATTTCAAATTATCTCACTGTGCTCTTTCAAAAAACATCCCCCTCACAGAATTCGACAATGAAACAACCTAAAAATCTGTCAAAACTAGGTATGAAGGTCAGCGCATTTCAGTCACTTCCTACGTAGGTTCACTTATGGACGTTGCTCCAAAAAGGTAAGATATGCCACTGAACTTAACCCTTTTCGTGATCGTACCAATGAAGCTTTGATTGCTCTAAAACCCCTAAAACGGCTAGTCGAACAATGGCACAATTTGTTTGTTTTCCTTAATACGACAAAATAGGATCAGTCAACATAAAAAAGGTGGGAAAGATCTTGATGCATTTACCGGAAATAAAGCACACACCTTAAAAGCTGTAAGCACGTTTATAATTATAACGAACATCTCAAGTATTAACTGATCAAGTGTTACCACAAAGGCAAGCAATAATTCAAGAACAAGTGTCAAATCGCATCACTACTCGACCAAGGAATGTCTTTTTTAAAATAAGTCCCGCAACTCGAGTTTTTGTGAAACATTTAGAGAAAAGAACCTAGAACAAATTTAGTCCATTGGTCGGTCTCAGCTGTGCTATTTTAATTGCCTAAGAAAAGGACCCATTTCTTCTAACTGTCCTTCAATGTCACGCTGTAGGCAGTGTCCGGGAAAGTATAATTGTCTCCTGCATAGAAATGATGACAACGCGGAAGCTAATGTAAGCTCCTCATACGAGGGGTCTACATTAACAACGGAAGAATATACTGCAGTTCAGTCCCCAGGGAAGTCAGCAACAAACTTCTATCACACGACTGGTAAGGTCGTAAAAACCGTCGAAGGTTTTTTGCCACTACGCGCGTCAGACTTCGAGTTGCTAATGGTCGTACAGTATTCGTGCTCGCGATGATAGATCCAGGATTTCAATACTCCCTGGTACTTCCGAAATTCAATGATTGACCACTCTTATGCTCATGATTTATACCCGGGAGACCAGTTTGCCACTGAAGATCACCGGAAAGGGATGAAATTGTTTAGTAAACTTTTATTTCAACCGTTTCTTTTAAACACTAATTTGGGGGGCAAAGAGAAAAACAGGAAGACTCAACAAGAAATAAATGGTGCAACTCGACATAGCTTATTTGGCAACGCGGCGCCTTTATCATTATATAATCCAGTCGCCAATAACACTTCTGTATACAATAATATGTTGTTGTTCTGCAAAGAGGATTTGCTGTGTTGAGGACTTCGTTGGTGGCTCGAAGACTTCTTTCCTTCAGATCAGCCTGTTTTCGGGTCTCGTAGGATTGTTATCATGGTGTGTCGCGTACCTTTTCAATTTCCTTTTGAAATCGAATTTTTTATTGATCTTCGTAGTATAATACCCTACTTCATGCAATTATTAGTTTTATCAGTTAGATTCGATTCCTAGGTAACGGACTTTTCCATGGAGAAAGTACGAAGTCCTTGTAGAATTCCCTATAATTCTGAATGCCAATTTTGGTTAACGGACTTTTCCGTGGAGAAATTCCGGGTATCGCCAAAATTTTATAAGTAGAAATGGTGTTTTTTAAATTTTTTTAAATAGTGGAATTGCTTTTTTGGGCAATTCGACGTTCTTTATTAATACTTTGGATAAATTCGGAGGCTTGGCCCTACTTATAGTCGCAGACATGGGTGGGATTTCCTAAATTCTATTTCGTAGATAGGTACGAGTCAAATGTGTCGAAGCTAGAGAATATATCATTCTTTAAATTATTAAATAACAAAGTTTTAGGCTTTGCCTGCAAATGTGAAGATAATGCAGACTTTTTATTCTATTCACTTTTTTAAATAACGTTACTGCAATAAAGTGATTGCATTAGCAATAATGGGTAAGGAAGGTTTATTTCAAATTGTATAGGATTTGGTAGATTTTATGCTTAGCGACTGATTCTTATAAACATAAAATTTTCCATTGGCAGTTAATTTTAAAGTTATGCTTCACTCTGTCAAATACATTATGGAAAAAACATCAAGATGGATTAAAATTTCGTATTTGTTACGTAATCCAAGTACGGTCTTTGATTAGTTATTAAACATTTTAGACGTATTCTTATACATTTCCAGTGATTTTAATTAAATATTGGAAGCAAAGTAAACAGTTGTTGTCGGAATCCGCATGACAAGGTTTCTTATGGCCGGTATGTAGTTGCGTTTAAGGTAATATAGCCAGTTTTTCGAGAAAAACGGATCAAAACTTATACTAAGTACTTTTGTAGTACTCTTTTTGTGTGCTGTGGAAGTGTCAGTGATCTATTTTGTGGTACTGATGGCTAGTTGGACTAGTGCTCGGAGTTTACTTATTGTCGACGGTGGAAGCGGAAGGTCGTTCCGGGATATCTCACAGCTGCTGCCGGAGATTGACCAGCTGAAAGAAAATATCGACATCGATCATTGGATCAGGAAAGTCAACGCATCCGGAGAGCTATATGGATAGAACGATATAGCAATCCGGCATTTTTAACTCGCAAGGCTAACCGGTGTGGCGCGTCGAGGACGAGACAGTCTTTCATGGGATGACGAGAAGCCGGATCGATGCAATGACACTGGCATGCAGAGCGAGGAAAGTGTCGAGTGGCTAGTTAACGGACTAAATAATAACCGATATCGTGATATCCTCGGCCCTATGAGTCCATATGCTGAGCCTCACGACTTACTTTGTAAACTGATAGCCGTAATTCTGTACATTCGAGACGTTCCAACTTGAAAAAGCAACGATTCCTGGAAGATGGCTAGAAAGGAAGGTAAAAAAAGCACCCAACTGCTTTTCCTGCAGAACCTGACCACGTGAGGCGCGATTGCTTAAAGTCGAAATCCGAGAAATATTTTAAGTGCGGCGCATTAGGTCAAGTTGCGCAAGAATGTGGGAAAAATCGGGAACAATCTTCCGAACGGATTTCGTTGATTACCGCGAGTTCGAGTGCGGTCGGAGATATTGAACAACTCATGGGGTACGGAAACGTAATTGCGAAACCTATCGGGACGTTTTATGCTTATCTATCTATCGACGGAGTGGGGATTAGGATGAACGGACATGTAATGCCGAATTAGGCCTAATGTGTGCTTATGTTGTAGCACCACCCCTGTACCGAACAAGCACACGCAGTGATTACGAATCACGCGGGGATGTTGCTAATCACCGAATATGATGCCGCAGTACCTACAGATGTTGTGAGTGAAACAACGAAATTAGTCCTGCGAGTAAGTGATTCAGTGATGATACCGAACAGCCATGTGGGCCACATTGGTATACAAACGGATTTCAAAAACTGTGAAATGCTAGTAGAAGGTGGTATTCGTGAATCTGGAAATCATTTCCCACGGTGCGCGAATCGGACTTATGGAAAAGTTGAAGCTTAGATAGCAGTATTAAATAGTACCATCGTCCGCGGAGAAAAATGCGATGAAAAGCCGCCAAAATTACGAACGGTGAATGATGTTCCGGTAACCCTGAGTAAACTGAACTCGGATCTCAAAGGTGAAGAAGCGAAACCTGTTCTAGTGCTCATGATCGAGTACAGGGACCTAGTGGCGTGAAAAAGGAGTCAGATTCGCGGCACAAATATTATAGAACTGGACATCGAATTAGAGAACGACAAGCCTTTTTTATCGGCCATGTCGATTTTCTCCAACAGCGAGAGCGTGCGGACGAAGAATATGATGCAGGAATTAAAGGAGTGTGACATCCTGGAGAATTGTCATTAACCATACGCTATCCCGATGTTGCTGGTCAGGAAACCGAGTGGAATAGTACGTATGTGTGACAACTACAGGAAAATGAAAAAGCATACCATCAAGGATTGCTATGCGATCCCTCGAATCCATGATTTATTGGATCGGATAGCGGGTAAGAAGTTTTTTACACTTTATATTTGGCGAGCGGTTACTAGCAGGTACCTATGGAGAAGGATTCTCGACCGAAAACAGCTTTTGTGATGCCTGATGTTCACTAACAATTTAAAAAAATGTTTTTTAAACTTTTTAATGCTCCCGCTGATTTACAAGATTAATGTATCGCGGTTAAGAAAGTGTACTAAGTGATATTGCAATGATATATATTGAATACACGATTCTACGTCGGGAAATTTCGAGGAAGGGTTAGAAAGTTTGCAGAAAGTCAGTTTTTCAAATACAACATTAATTATCTTGATTTCACGTTATCTGTCAAGGGCATTGCAGCGGGAGGTCGGGTTTTCAAGTGCTATCAGAGATTTTTCAGAATCAACAAATGCTACCAGGATATGATCGTTTCGTGGAACCACGAAGCCACACTCGTGTTTGCCATTTACGATACGAAAACAGAAACCGCAGTACTCACTAACGCGAGTCATGTACGGCTACGTGCAGAATTTTTCAAAAGGCAGAAAGATAGACAATTTTATCTTATTTGTTATTACACAAGAGAAACGACGAAAGACAAGTAAAAATTTCACTTGTGTGAGTTGGAGACTGGCTTTAGAGCGCAGAGCGTTTTCCCGTTATAACAACTGACTGCGACAGTTTAATATTGCTAGAAAATAAAAGGGATTTAGATTGTTGAATTAGACGTAGGTTTGTAAGATTACCGGAATACGAATATTGGATCGAATATTTGAAAGGAATAAAAAACGCGATAGCTGATGGATTAAGCAGAAATCCCGTGCAACCAAGCCAAGAACTGCAACTCGTAGGATTACTGCTTAGGGCTGCGAAAATCACTAGGGATTGAGTCGCCGCAATGCAAAGAGCTAGCGATGAAATTAGGAGCTACATGTGAAAAGTTCACGATGGTCAAATCGCACGTGTACTGGGTGTCAAAAGGTAGATTTAGCCCGTATGTACCGATGGATTTAAGGCATGAATGAGTCATGAAAGCGGATCGCGGCCTCGCGCATATTGGTGTTGATAAAATATACAGTAAAGTCGAAAATCACTCAAGTAAACAAAGGATCCTTACGAAGTAGTGAGAGTTTCGCGTAATGACAGGTATGTAATTCACGACAGAAAGGGAGAAAAACAAAGCCAAAAACCATACGAGGCAATTCTGTCAGCCGAACGACTAGAATTAATTCCTAAACAGTCGGCATGAGTGAGTGTATATTCGCAAGAGTAGGAATAAGTAATTTTGTGATCAAAAATTGTTTTGAGTATAATTAGATAAACATATAATTGTTGAGCAACGAAGAACGCATGAGTGAAAGAATTTGTATCGGTAATGCTGAACAGTCAGATGGCCGAATTCGTCGTAATATTTTCTACGAATGTTTGAAAACAGTTGAAATGGGGTGTATTTGCCGGTTTGGTTTCCTTGGGGCTTAAGTTTAAGGTCAGGAACCGAGTGCACTCAGGCAAATTTCAAAATGTAAGAAGGGCTCAAAAACCAAGAAAACAAAACTAGACTACTCAGACAGCTGTACCATAGATTCTTTATAAGCCGTAAACCATACGTGAGCCATAAAAACAATTATTTATTGCGTTTCATACCATATATATGTGAATTATGATATTCTAAAAATTCGACATTCGCTTTTGAAATTATCATAGGGTTTTAAGTAGGGAAAGTAGAACGTAATATTTATTTTTTTGATGAAATAATTTGGTAACGCCAACAAAAGACTTATCCAAGTAAAATATTGTTAAGACTTGTGAAAATGAGGTAAATTTTATAACTTTTGCGAAAGCGTTCGGTTCTCGAATCTTAATTAGCTAATTACTTATACTCGATTTAAAAAAAATATCAGGAAAATTTTCCTTTTTATTATTCTAACTGTCCTTAACATTTTTAGGTCTTGGATTTAGTGTAAAGTTAGAATTTCGCCCAAATATCAATTATACCTCAATTCTTTAAAATAGGAAATATACTGCTATAATCCATCTAAAATCATTTATTACTTTATTTTCATGATAACTAAACAACAAAAATTAATTCACGTAATTTTTTGCATGTTTTAGTTTATGAACTTTGCAGACTTTACAGACATGAAATAATGACATCAAGGATTGTCGAGGCATGAACGTCACAGGTGGTGAGAAGATTTTACGGAGTCTGTGTGGTAGGTGTGAGTGGAGTGTAAGAGTGGAAGCCTAAAAGTTGAGTAGGGTTGTGAGAAGTGAATTAGGGAGTTAAAAATTAATTGTCATTGTAGCTGTGTGGTGGAATATGGCTAAATTATGAAAGTGAGATAAGGATGGCGAGGGAGCGTGCTAGTTTTGTGTTCAGGAGTTTGGGCCTTCATGGTGGACAAGGGTGGTTCTCGTAGTGCCGGGGGATGTTAGGGGCGAGCTAAGTGTGTCTGCAGGGGCTGCGAGGGGTGAAATCGAGCAAAGAAAGAGAACATTTGGGGCGGTAAACGGCAATGGTCTTGAGAGACATCTGTTGGTTGCCGTAGGTACTTTTTGCATAGATATGTCACAGTTACCGACGGAAGAGCGAGATGTGATCAGCAAGAGTACTGGCACGTCAGGGAGAGAGAAGACTCGAAACAAAGGAAGCGACAAAGTGAGGGAGGCAGCATCTAGCGCAAGTGTATCTAGCGCAAAATGTATGGGCAGACGGAAACGATGGCTCTCGGGGTGCTGATAGGCGAGGTCAGAGGGTTGAGGGAAGCCGTAAGGGGGCATACGGAGCAGATGGAAAATACGAGGAAAGACCTGATGCTATTAGATGAGAAATGGGAAAAAGAAGCAAAAGAGCTGAGGCAGAAAGTAGAAGGATTGCAGAGGGTGGTGGTGTAAGGGTGTATGCAAAAGAAGGTATTCAGAAACAAGAAGAAAGGAATGTTGAATCCGTAGTGGGATAGGGAATGTAAAATGATGAAGAGAAAGGTGAAAAGCAGGAAAAGGAGAAGGATCTGGAAGGGGAGTTGAGAAGTTTTAATACAGAAAGGGACGTGAGGAAGATAATTAATAGGTTTAGGAAACGTAGGGTGGGGATAAGTGAGAAGATAGGGAGTGAGGAATGGAGGGAATTTTTTAAAGATTAATTTCAGAGATCAGATACACGGAAGAGAGATGAGGAGATTAGAAGAACGAGGGATGTAGATGTAGAGGAGCTAAATGACGAGATTTATAAAAATATATTGTTCATAAGGCTGTGAATAACTAATGGCTTGTCTTAAGCGAAAATATAACAAATAAAAAGTTTTATTTCGTACTATAGATTAATAAACAAGTTAAGAAAGAAACGATTTTCTTAATTGAACGTTTTTGTTGATAACACTAGTTATAAACAATGAGGATCAGGTATCGAAAAATCTACCTAAGATAATCATATAGTTTACGGTAAAATTAATGGTATAAAAAATTCTAATCATTAATAGCGTAGAAATTGTGGCATATAGGGGACCTTCATAATAAATCAATTTTTATAAGGCCGTAAATGAACAGTGGCTTCTAGTAGGAGAACATATCTCAAGAGTGAAAAGTTTAAACAAAAATTGACCCAGATTTCGAAAACCTACTCAAGATATTCGTAATCAGGGGAATTTTATTTCCTTTTGAAAAAGAGTACTTTTGGAGACCTGTTAGTACTAACAAAACTATTAGTGGTGACCGGATTAACAAATTTTTACAAATTTCTATCAAATAAACCTTACAAGAGTAAAATCACTTATTTTCTTGCTAGATAAGGGTTGGATGTGAAAAAGGATTTTATAATTAATAGTATTTTTTATTTTTTTTTTTTTTTGGGTTTTTTCGAGCCTTCTATAGGTGTAATTTAAAAAAAATTTAAAAACAAAAAGCGATGCTCAGTTTGGTTATTAATTGCGAGTAATTTGATACCTGAAACATACTATTATATTTTTTCCCCAGGTCGCTAGCCACATCGAAAAAATAGGCTAAAAAGATTTTGGGCCATTTGACAATTTAATCTTGAGCATTATAATGCTAAAATCAATTGATACTCTCATTTGTTTAAATAAATTAATAATAAGAATAATATTCTCATAATATATAAACGGTAATTACGACACTAGTTAACTAAACCAACGACCGAAGGAACATATCTAAGCCGTCAACGTCGTTTGATGATGTTAATGTTATTGCCAAAATTATTATCCACTAGCGTAAAGCACAATCACATGTTATTCAGTTTTTTTTTTAATAATTGAATGTTAATGTTCGATTCAACTGCCAGGGTCATTAGCGACTGTACTATAGGATAAGTTATAAACTTATGTAATCTATGGGGTAGTATACCAAAGGACAGAAGCGTAGCTTTCTGAAACTTCGTCCAGCCTCACTTCCTGCTTTGGAAATCGAACCAGTGTTTTTGCGTTTCCACGTTTTACGCACTTTATTACAGAATTTATTATGAATATTAGCAGTCCACCTGATGACAATTATTGAGTGCTTTGCCCAATGTCTTTACTTAACATGTATTATTGAAATTAAATTACTACATTTTATCAGTTGATTTGCAGGTTCGCAACACATGAAAAACAAGTTTATCAATCGGATACGCTAGAAATGCTTAAATGCGCCATTTTCTAAATCATCTAACCTTTTTACAGATAATCTAGTCAATCTTGCACCGAAAAATGTCATGGTAGTCTGGTGTGTCAGGTCTGGTCCAGGTTTAGCTTTATCTAGATTGTCTAGTCTGGAAGATTCGATCTGACCCAGATCTGACACTATTCTTGCACAGGTCTTATTTTAAATAAAAGGTCTTGTCTGGGAAGTATGGTCTGGCCTAGGACTGGCACTGTTTACCCATCCAAGAACAAAACTCCAAGATTTTTCTGGAAAATTTTGGTTGTCCCAGAACTAGCGCTTAACAGCTATGCAAGAATAAAAAAAAGTTCCAAGCTCTATCACGAAGATTACAGTCATTAATGTTTTAACCTTGAACTTTAAAATATCTATCTATATATGTGTGGAAAGTATAAGTATACCGAACGCGAAGCAAGAAGTAAATAATCCACCGCGAAGCACAAGATTACACCTTATTTTTTTTATATTTTACCAACAACTATAAGTATGAAAAAATATAGTTTTTGTAACAATTTGTAATTACAATTTTTTATCATTTTCAGCCAAATTTTGCGATTGGCCTTGGTAGGTTGGGCCACTTTGAAATTCTCAAGCTTTTTTTACATTATAGTTCATAAAATTGTTTGTGTGCGAGTTATAACAATGTTTCCAAGGCTGATTAACTATCCAAACGTCAAATGTTTGGTTTATAGTTTAATTTTTAAAATGCTTTGTAAAAAATCTTGTACAGAAACCGATTTAAGAGTCCAATCATATCCAGTTCTTGGTTGTCAATTTTTGTCGAAGCCATATGAAGCGAGATGTGAGATTAGAAAAATTCAATCGATTGAAATCTTTTTCAATGATATTAAATATGGTGAAATGCGACCTTACATAAATTAAAAAACTATTTTTACTACTTACTCATTATGCAAGTGTGAAACGAGGTAAGAAACTGAAAACATCTGGTAAGGCTGAGCATGGCACTACATTGCCTCAATGTCAAATATTCACTTTACTCTAATTCAATCGTTAGAAAATAAAATTAAAAATCATGCTAAAAGCATGTACCTAAGAGCATTCTTTATCACAAATTAAGTTACAAATGAAACGTACAGTGGTCAATTCAGAGATTCGAGCATCCTTCTAGCCAATAATTTAATGAGCATTTAATTGAAATGGATTGAATTTTTTATTTTGATATCTCATTTCATGTATTGAAAAGAAACATGAACAATCCAGAATTTGCATATTCATTCATGATACAGTTTTAACGATAAATCAAATAATGATGATGAAAATATGATTTAAATAAGGAATAAAGGACGGCCGGGGTAAATATTAGTACTGGTCCAGTAATGGTACATAATACTATTAATGATAGCCACCCACCCGAGTAAAAATAATTCGTCTGGGCTAAGTCTTCGACCAAGATGTAGCCAACATATAGCCAAGACGTTTTTGTAAGTCTCGCCTCTGGCCGCGAGTGAAACTTTATTTTTGGTCTTAAGTTGAAATTTTTCGTCTTTAAGCCGAACTTAAGGACCCCGACAACATAATCCATTTGTTCCTATCTCCAACAGTTTACTAGATACTTATAGAAAATCACAGCTTTAATCTTGTTATAGAAAATTTTATATGCATGTAGTTCTTCAGACTGACAGATTCAGAATTTTGAATAAGC
This sequence comes from Druon quercuslanigerum, assembly GCA_010014905.2. Lineage (NCBI taxonomy): Eukaryota > Metazoa > Arthropoda > Insecta > Hymenoptera > Cynipidae > Druon > Druon quercuslanigerum. Next base: position 5,276 of record JAAAKG020213989.1, on the reverse strand, counting down.
GAATCATTTAATACAAACTACCTGAATATTGGTCAATATTTTGTAGAGGTCGGAGCATAAAGCACAAAAAATGTACAATAGAAAAATTTTGTAATTTTGACCCTGGAAAATATTAAAGCCTTAAATTTGGTCATATAACTTTCTTAAGAAAAAATTCTGTTTACTTCTCAAGACTTAAACTTCTCGCAAACCTTAGTCATAAACGTCTACTAAGTCTCGCCCCTTGCCGCCAGCGAGACAGTGGAGTTCACCACCGGCACCAGTATTAGTCGCGAGTACAGATGATCGGCAATTCGCTCAGTACGAGCACACGGTTGGCTCCGCGACCGGAGCAGTACCATGCCGAGAGTAGAAATATTTAAAAAATGAAAAAATTCTTAGTTCCATCTTTATAATGTATTGTAAATGTTCAGAAAAAACACATTTGTTGTAATTCTTAATCCTCGTAAAATATTCTAAAACACCTTAAAAGAACATGTTACACGAAAGTTTAAAAAAACTTGTTGCTAAAAAAATTGCCGCAGTACGCGATAAATTATTATTACACCATTAAGCCGTTTCCCTTTCGGGGAGGAACGGGTTATAGAATTTTTAGATTGATCTACTATTCTCGTATTTTTTACTTAAATAACACGGTCGCTCCGCAACACTGCTCCGACCCAGGTTGCTGATCAATTTCTCTATCAATGACCCCAAGTGAAGATCCTCACAAAGTCGTCATGTGAGGTAACCCACTTATGTCCATTAGTATCCAAAGTGTTTTGTTTCAGACGTCAATCACTCTAAGGACACTCTTTTTATTAACTTATGTCTGTTCTTTCTAGAGTCTCACTCACATATTCTAACCATTCTTTCCGCTGTCTGTCTCTGGGCACGCTGCCATTTACTTTACCCTGATATACTTGTTTCGTTAGTCGTTCATCTTTCATTCTCTCAACATGCTGACTCAACATAGTGTCTCTTCCGCACCACCTTCTTTGAGAATTATCTCGTTACTCACTTTGTCCATCACAGTTTTCCCGCATCTTATGCACAAGGATCTCATATCAATCGCGTTAATTTTACTCTTATCTTTTTTTGACAGGTCCATGTCTCACTGACGTATAGTAGAGTCGGTACACATATAGAATTATGTATTTCCATTTTAGCTCTATTTGACATATTTTTACTTCGGATAAGGAGGTCTGCTCTACCAATCACCTGCTTACCTTCATGCATGCGTCTATCTAACTCCTCATCTATCTTCCCGTCCCTAGTAAATAAACTACCAAGGTATACGAATTGATCGACTTGTTCAATTCTCTCATCATTTAATACAATGTTGCATATTGTTTTCTCACTTTTTCCTTTCAACAACATACTTTTTATTTTATTTACGTTAATTGTAAGGCCCATGCTCTTCATGCTTGCATTCATTTATTCAACATTCTTCGCAAGTCTTCGATTGACTCTGCCATAACAACCTTATCATCTGCGAATGCTAAACCACGTACCCTTACTGTTTCAAGAACCATACCTTCTTCGTTGACAAGAGCCATTCTTAAACACTTTTCCATAAATATTATAGATAGCCATGAAGACATAATGCATCCTTGTCTAACGCCTTGAATAATATCGAAGAAGTCACTCAATTTCCCATTTACCCTTACACTCGCTTTGCTACCTGCATATATTGTTTTTATAGCTTGTAGGAGCTATCCATTTACTCCGTACTCTTTAAGAACTTCCGAAAGTTTACTTCTATCTACCTTGTCAAAAGCTTTTTCTAGGTCAACAAATGCACAGAAGACTTTATTTCCTATACTCTAAAACTTTTTTCTGTGATTTGCCTTAACCGAAATATTTGATCCGTACATGACCATCCTGGCATAAACTCACTTTGGACTTCCCAAATCTTTTCTTCTGTTATTTCCAGTACCCTACGAAGAAGTAATTCTGAGTTTTCTAACACATTGTGTTCTACATCGCACTTATGTCCTATAGCTTCATCTCTGAATAGTCCCCTGAAGTGATCTGTCAAAGTGTCTAATATCCCGTCTACACCATATAGCTATTTCTCATGTTGGCAAACACTATACTTTTTTTCCCTTCATTTCTTTGTGAAGCAGTTTCTTGCTTCCTTCAAAGTGGTTTTGTATTTTCTTGTCTTCTTCTACTCTAATTTTATATTTACTTTTCTTAATTAATCGTTTGAGTATCCTCTTTTTGTGTCTGTAATCATTTATACGTCTATTTCTTTCCACATCGCGAAGACCTGCCATGTTGAAAGTTCTCCTGTACGCTTCTTTCTTTGCTTTTTGGGCAGCTTGAATTTCATTGTTCCGCCATGCATCACCAGAAATTCTTCCTGCAACCGCGGTACCACTGTAGCAAAGTGTGTGGTACTACCACACACTTCGATCGCACATCTAACAATGATATCCCGGAACTTATTACATGCGCCCTCTATATCTTTGTTTCGTACAAGCGCCTCCCAAGTTACCTTATCTATGCTTTTAATTATCTTATTTTGGAAGTCTATTCGCACATCCGGTTTCTGTAGGTTCTCCATTTTGATTCGCGTTTTTGTTTTCTTGGTTCTCTTGTTTCTCCATCCCCGAACTAAGTTAATTTTGGAGATCAGAAAGGCATAAGCCAACTAATTTATCTCCGTTATAGTTTGTTCTTGGATCTCCAAAATTACCTAGTACACTTTCTGTATCCTGATCTTGGATAATTTACTTAATAGTATATTATTCGCTTAGGGAAGCGGGGGGGGGGGGGGGGCTTTTTCGGCGGGGGTATGTTTTCAGTACAAGTCGTAGGCGGGTCCTGAAAACGTACACAAGTCGAGAAACTCCCTCTCTCCCTTAGTGCAAAGGATATTTTTTGTAACAAATGGATGATTTCAAACAGTTCTCGAAATGCAGTAATGATATCAGCCAATATTAGATTTCAAGAAAATGAAGCATGATGTACGGTAATTTGTAAGATGATTTATGGTAACTTCCAATAAATTTCACAAAATTCAATTTTAAACATTTTCATAAATCTCCAGAAATTAATGAAATTTTTTAATAATTTATGGTAATATAACACGTAATTTATGGTAACTGTAGATAAATTACCCAAAATTCAATTTTAAAAGTTTCTATAAATTTGCGGAAATTTTCGATTATTTATGGTAAGTTCACAGGTAAATATGCTAACTTAACATAAAATACCCAAAATTTAATCAAGCAAATTTTCATAAACTTTCAGATATTTAGGAAATTTTTTGGTAATTAATGGTAATATTACAGGTAGTGATGGGACTGACAACACTCTAACCGTAATTTACCCGTCATTTACCTGTCATGTGTTGTAAATGGGTAAGTGCGGGAAAACTAAAAATACGAAGAAATAACTAATTGAAACTACTTACATACATTTTTTTATCATTTTTGCACACAATTCGAATTTAAATACGTAAATTATAGTCAAATGAGAAAAAGGAGACTGTAGATAATAATGAAATACGTGTTCGATGTGCAATATAACCAACATATCATAAGCCTTACGTAGCGAGATTTTGAAAACAAGAATGGTTAAATCATAAAGAGTTTAACCTGTAAATGAAAAATTTTCAGAACGAAAGTTTTATATTGAAATTAGAATGAAAAAAACAGTAAACCTAAATTGAATTTAATTATCTGGCTTTTTTCTTTATAAGAAATAGATATTTTTAGTTAATTGTAACTTTTTAATAGGGGTATATTAAGTTATAATTTCCTTACATAAAAATGAATCCATGTATATAAGGATGGTGCAAAAATGCATTAAAAATCCGTATTTTTTCGACATTTAAATGTTAACACGTGCCACTTTGCACTTTAAAATCCTATTAAATTACAGTTTAATTATATTAATTAAAATAATTGATTATTGAAATAAAATCAATAAACAAATTATTTCAAATATTTTAATTAAATTAAGTTTTATTAAAGAAGAAGTGTCTGCAAAGAAAACCATTCTAATAACTTTTAATCCACCCCCCCCCCCACACCCAGAGTAACCCAAATATCACCCAAAAATAAAAAATAAACTACATTTTTACGTATTATATTGTTAATTTTTAGCACTTTCTGTCATCTTTTTTATACAAATAATAACTGATGTATAATCTGAATATTTTGCATGAATATGTAAACAAATTTTAATTTTTTAAATAAATTTAGCTTATTTAAACAACTTTTTATTTCTAAACATTTTTTTAAATAATTTATTTTCTGAATCAAATGTAATATTTGATCATTACTTTGAGTATTAACAATTCCTTTAAGAATTATGTAATTATTTTAAAAATAAATTATAGTTTATCTTTAAAATTTCTAAAAATCGAGTTAGAGATGTATCCACTTTTTTCTCATATTAAACAAATTTCTATTTGTTTAAGGAATTTTTAATTGCTAATGCATTTTTATTTTGTTAACTTTAAAAAATAGTATAAAATAGAATATATACAATTATTTTTCTGACTGTTTCATGTACATAGAGAAAATACTAACCGTTTATTAGTTGTTTAAACAATTACTTTTCTTTAAATATATTATAAAATAGTATTTTCTGGACCAAACATAATATTGGATGATTTCGAGTAGTAAATGCTGTTAAAAACGTAATTTCATTGTTTATTGCATTTTTTATCATCCATACTCAATTTGAAGGAAATTTGGAAAAAACAATAAATAATTGTATAAACAATGACATAAAGCTTTCAGCAGAATTAGACAATTATTCAATATTACCTTTAATTTGTAAAATAAGATTTTTTATATATTTTTGTGAAAAATATAATTGTTTAAAGAAATTCAGTTTGTTTTAAAAGTTAAAAGATAGTTAATATATCCTTTGATGCACTATACATTCAGAAAATAAATTATATATGTTCCGTTTTCTTTTCTCCAAAAGCTTTCGAAAGAAAACTAATTAAGCAAATAAAGATCGTTTAAAAAAATAGACATTTGTTAAACATTAGAAGAAATGGGACCAAATTATGCAATTAATCAACCAAAAGTAGCATAGGATAGCAACTTGAAAAAAAAGTGAGCATCCCTGTGTCAATTTCTTGATATTTTGAGAATAAACAATAATTAATTGTTTAAATAAATAATATTTTTTACGTATATATTATTAGAAAAATAATAAATTTAAAACAATAATTAAAACATATGTATTATAAGTTAGTTAGAAGCTTCTAATGTGTCCCCTAAGGGTTTACATTTTTCTTGCACCTTCTTCCTATTCCTTAACACACC